>QVXC01000236.1:0-52867 GCA_003501895.1 Phaeosphaeria sp. A1 3.1a
GCGTTGGGGTGGCGGTCGGTGTTTTGGTTCTTGACGATTTATGCGGGGGTGTTTTTGCTGTTTCTGGTCTCGTTGCTTCCAGAGACACTCAGGGTTATCGTGGGGAACGGAGGTCGTTTGCCAGCTGGTGTACTGGCACGATATCCTTTAGTCTTTTACCAAAAGACGACGAAAGTGCCTAAGCAAGACGCAGGCCCGATTCCTTCGTCCGCGCGCAAGAGTGTCGACATCACGGGCCCGTTTCGAATCCTCGTCAACAAACACGCATTCCCCATCATCTTGTTCCTAGCCGTGTACTATGCGGTCTGGCAGATGAGCATCACAGCTATGTCGTCGCTCTTTGAGAGTCGGTACGGACTAGGCGAGACGCAGATCGGGCTGACGTTCATCGCGAACGGGGTGGGCTCAATCATCGGCACTCTCTCCACCGGCAAGGTTCTCAACATAGACTACAGTCGCGTCAAGACGGCCTTCGAAGTACAGAACCCCAACCGCTCGTCGAGTGATGATGCGGGCGACTTCCCTCTCGAGAGGGCCCGACTACGCCTCGTACCCCTCTTTGCTCTTCTCCAATGTGTCTCCATTTTGGTCTTCGGATGGACGATCAACTATCCTCAGCGAGTGCACATTGCTGTGCCCATCGCCTCGACGTTCGTGACCGGCTGGACGGCAGTCTCAACACAGTCCGTGGTCATGACTTACCTTGTCGATGTGTTCCCTGATCGCAGCGCGGCAGCGAGTGCGAGCCTAAATCTGGCACGATGCTTGTTTGCGGCTGGTGGAACAAGCTTTGTGATGCCCATGGTCAACGGTATTGGCGTGGGCTTCGCTTTTACGATATGCGTTGTGTTGCAGGTTGTCGGATTGCTGGGTGTTGCGGTGCAGTGGAGGTTTGCTGCGGCGTGGAGGAGGGAGGAAAGACAGAAGAATGAGGTCCAACGTGGAGAACAACTCAAGGGCATAGACGCATCAGGCTGAGGAGTAGATTCATTCTAGTTTTGACTGAAGGAACCGGAAATATTGCTGTAGGATTCTTACTTATACATGTTGAAAACGAGCCATCGAACCCATGCATCGTAGTATGGAAACTTCTCCTTGCTTGACCCGACGATGATGTTTCCGCAGCTTGTACGTGTTGCACGAGTTCTCTTCGTTGCGTGCAGAAGCGGGTTATGGGATGGTTGTATGGTTGTTGATGTTTGAGGATGACGTCATCGATTAGCGGCCGCGGGTAGGCGCGCATCATCCTTGGTCAGATCAATTGACTTTCCGGACCAAACAATCGCTGACTGTTGCATCCTCCGCCCCGGCGCCAACGCGGGGATACCATGTCTTTCGTGGTAGAGTGAGTATAATAAGTACATTGGATTTACGGGGCGTCTAAATTGACTCCTGCACCAGCCAGATCCGCCGCATCGACAGCCAGCTCGACCGGCTGCAACTCTCCACAGCACGTGCGGGCACCAGCTTCTCCACGCTCACAGCAGAAGAAGCCCACGACCCCGCCAAGACAGCGCGCATCGTACACCTGCAAAACCTCATCAAGAGCCTATCGACGACTACGAGCTCAAAATCGAGCCTTGTGCCTGATTACAGGATCCTCGACACATTACAGCGGGCAGAACTGTCGAGCAGCTGCTCTACGTGCTCGCAGTGGTTCGCGCAGGATGTGGACAGTAGAGATGAAGATGATAACAGGGGTGACGCGAGCTATGAGCACGAGCTCGAATGGCTGCTGCTGAGCAAGGCTACCACGCAAGCCTATGGGCAGGTGCTCAACACCATTCTCGAACAAACCATTCCGCTGGAGGACGACATCTGGTACTGGGACGATGTCCTCAGCACCTATCGCTTCGCTGGCCTCTACTCGGTACAAACCTCGCCCATACGCTTGTGGAAGTGGTCCCAGGAGATATACCACGATGTGCGCTCGAGAGGCGGGCAGTTGGCAGACGGCTGGAGTCAATTCTATGCGCTGGTCAAGGACTCGGTGCGCGAGAGGAGCGTGGCCACTATTCAACGAAGAGTGGTCAGTCCTCTTGCCTTGGTCAGAAACGAGGGCAGGAGGAAGCGTGCGGCTCTGAAGAAGATTCGCCTTATCAACGCCAATGCTCTGGGTGTGCTGCTTGGGGAGGGCTTGAGTAATGACAGGTGAGTCAATCGTCCACTTTTGGAATTATTATTGACAACAACTAGCATCGAGGGAGATGGTACTCAGACCCCTGGTCTACTTGGCACATCAGACAACAGCCATCGATGGAAGAGTGTAGTCTCCAAGACCATTGCGCTTATGGATGCCGTCATTCAGAGCGTAAACTCTGCAGAACTCTCCATCGACAAATTCGACGACACGGTATCAAGCATCACCCAAGAAGATCAATACTACGAGCTACACGAACCGTCTGGCGAGCGAGCTGCGACCACTCTAAAACCTGGCGATGTTGCTGAGCGACTACAATACCTTTTGAACCACGCCTTGCCCACCTACATGTCCAACTTCAGCGCTGTTGCCAAAGACAATGGCCGACCATCTCGACTCATCCGTTACTGGCTGCCCGCGACTATCTTTCTAGTTTCGTCTACTACTATCTTCCGCGTCATCCTGAATAGGAAAGAAGAGATACTTGCTTGGGTTACACAATTTGGGCAAACGGTGATCGACTTCTGGTCCAACTGGGTGGTCGAGCCTACGATGAAAGTCATCGGCACAATCCGACACGACGCAGACAGCGAAGTGTCCATCATGAGCAAGCGCAGCCTCGAGTCGGATCGGTCAAGCCTGGAGCGCATGGTGGTCGATTTCGCCATCAAGAACCCAGACGGCCCAGCTTTGAACGAGACGCAGATTGCGGAGATCAGATCAGCGGTCCGAGAAGGTGACTTGACGACTGTGCTGAAATCATACGAGAAGGACATCCAAAGCCCGGTCAAGGGAGCCATAGTCGGCAACCTTGCCAGTGCACTACTCATCCAGGTGCAGAAGACCAAGGTGGACGTTGAAGTGGCCATGAGCGGTATTGACAGTATACTCAAGAGCCAGGAGTTGCTATTTGGCTTCATCGGACTTACGCCAGGGGTGCTCGTCAGCATCGGCGTGTATAGGTGGCTGCAAGGCGTCTTCAGCAGTCGCAAAGGCGTACAGCAATGGGCACGCCAAGGCAAGCTTCTGCTCGTCCTTCGCAACATCGACCGCATCCTTACGGGTGCGACGCCGACGGAATTTGGCGAGATCTCGTACAAGGATCACGGGTTGCTGCTGTGTGAGGTGCATCTACTGCGCCAAGCTGCCAGCAGCATACTCCCGCGGCGCATCTCCCACGACTTCCTGGTGGAGGTGGACGAGCTTGTCGACGTAAGGAGCGGGCTGGAGAGGCAGCAGAAGGTGGTGGAGAGAATACGGTGGGCTTACTCCAAGTGGCTCATTTGATGGAGAGGTACATAATGCGAATACAAGCATGTGAAGGAATCGATGTCGTGTGCAGTGGCTGTGTGATGAGGCAGTCGCCACCAAGCATGGTCTCGGTAGTGGCAGTGAGATGAGTGAATGACCTGTGATGTGCCGCGCCAAGCTAGCAGGTCAATCCCGCCGCCGAACCCTGGCAGCAACGCTCGCCCCAAACCAACGACGTTATTGTGCAGCCTGCCCTCCCCGTCACCACCAAACACACACAAATACACACATACAAACCTGTGACGCCGCTCTCCATCCTGCGTGCACTCGTCTCGACCCTCCCGCCAGCCCCGCACAAAAGGCCTGACTCGCGCTTCCACCGCCGCCCGCGCGCATTACCGCCGACCAACTCTCTTGCACCAGCCAGATAACGCAGCCCACGACCGCGGCTCGGCACACCTCCACCATGGCCGGAACAAGAAACTACGACTTCCTCGTAAGCGCTCACATATGCTTGCGCACGCGCATACAGCAAGTCCCTTCCGTACAGGCTCGACTGACCGCCCGCTAGATCAAACTGCTCCTCATCGGCGACTCTGGCGTAGGCAAATCATGCTGCTTGCTGCGGTTCAGCGAAGACTCGTTCACGCCCTCCTTCATCACGACCATCGGCATCGACTTCAAGATCCGGACGATTGAGCTCGACGGCAAGCGCGTGAAGCTGCAGATATGGGACACGGCCGGCCAGGAGCGCTTCCGCACCATTACCACGGCCTACTACAGGGGTGCCATGGGCATTCTGCTCGTCTACGATGTCACCGACGAGAGGAGCTTTAACAGTGCGTCCACCACTACACGTTTACGAAGACATCGTTGAAGATGTTGCCGTCTGCCAAGCAAGTGCTAACACACCGCCCTCTAGACATCCGCACATGGTTCTCCAACGTCGAGCAACACGCCACCGAGGGCGTCAACAAGATCCTCATCGGCAACAAGTGCGACTGGGAAGAGAAGCGCGCCGTCAGCACAGAGCAGGGCCAGGCACTCGCCGACGAACTCGGCATCCCGTTCCTCGAGGTCTCGGCGAAGAGCAACATCAACGTCGATAAGGCTTTCTACTCGCTTGCGTCGGACATCAAGAAGCGCTTGATAGACAGCGCGAGGACAGATCCCGCGGCGGGGCCGAAGGTCGATGTGGGTGCAGCGGGAGATGCGAATGGCGGGGGAATGGGCGGGAAGTGCTGTTAAAGTCTCGCCGACGGAGGTGGGAATGCGGATGCGGACGAGTGGGAAGAGGTTGGATTTGAGACTGACAGCGGAGTACGACGCTCCACGACAGACTTGACACACAACAAGCCTGTAGCGTGTGGACATGGAGCAGCGCGACACAACATCACACTTTCTTACTAGGGTTCTTAACTACTCGGAGTTTCGTTCACGGCGGGGCGGGGGGATTCTATCTACATTACTTTGTAATGCCATCTTGTAAATGCAGCTCGAGCTTTGACTTTCCTTACACGTGCCTCCATCAGTTCTCAATTGCACCGTAGTGCGGCTTCGACCCGAACGACAGCACTCCACCACACATCACATGACTCTCGAGCTGCAGCCTACATTCACAATGATCATGTCGCTCTGTGTTTCACGCGGCACGTCTGCCGACATCCGCCTGGTCCTTGTGTTCAGGACACGAGGCCGTGTCTGGAATGAGCATGCCTGCATTCCCCGTTCTGCGAGACATGAGTAATTTGCCGGCTACACTCGGGGATAGCAAGATAGGACATGATATGACGAGTGGTTTGATGGTCGGTCAGGAAAGCGCTCACTTTGCGAGACAGTGGGTGGTGTCTTGGATGGGGAAGGGATCTCCGTTTCCGTCTTCTTGGGGTCTCGAATAGCAGGGACTGGGATCAGAGTTCGTATCGAGATTTTTTGAACATCATGGGCAATCTCTAAGTGTACAGCCATGTCTAGCTGACATGCACTTGCACATCTACATCCACGTATCCCCGTCATCTTCTCCTCCCCCGTCCCTCATCCTCTTCCCCTCCCTTCTGCTTCCCTTATCCCTCCATGTCTACAAACTCGCCTTCCCCCTACTCTCAAACGGCAACACAAGCACCAACACCCCCGCAGCAATAAACAGCGCCCCACTAACATACACCGGCGCACTCGTCTGCAGATCCGCAAACATGGCCACAATCGGCGCCATGATGCCAAACACGCGATTCGCCGACGCCGTAATCGCATTCCCCGTGCCCCGATCCTTCGTCGGGAAAATCTCAGGCGTATACGAATACAGCACCGCGTACATGATATTGCTCATGAAGTTGAATGCGCAGTTCCAGCCGAGCAGGGAATCAGAGGTAAGGGCCGTTGTGGAGCCGTAGAGGAAGACGCCGGTGAGGACTGTGGAGAGGGACAAGGTGCCTTTGCGGCCAACGCGCGGCGTCTCGACGAGGATGCCGCCGATGATGCAGCCGGGGACGCCGAGGACGGCGATGATGAGGCTGTTGCGGTAGACGAGGTAGGTGGAAGAGTCGCCGAATTGGGCGCCGCGGGTTTCTTGGATGTAGGGGAGGAAGGCGTTGTATACTATGCAGTCGTACAAAGCGATTAGCATGGTTTTCCTTGCTGAGAGAGATGGATGTAGATGTAGATATGTGGTAGGATGGAGTGACTTACGAGGATACCCAAGTCCAATGAACGCCCAAATCAACGTAATCACACCCGTTGAAAACGCCAGCTTCTTCGTCGCGAACAGCGCTTTGACATGCGATGCATCGACTTTTTGCAAGTTACGCTTCACAGCCGCTGATGCAGTCGTCTTGACCTGCGCCGTTACTCCCCCAGCCCCGGCAACCTGCTCGCACGCTTGCAGATCCTCCAGCGTCAACGGGCTCGTCTTGCCATTTCTTCTCGCTACTTCGTGCACAATCCGCACCGCCTCGGCATCGTTCCCCTTGCCCATATGGAACTTGGGGGACTCAAATATGGTAAAGGCGACGAAGCGGATTAGGAACAGGATAAGCGTCACGCCCCCGACGGTAATCATGAAGTAGCGCCAGCCCATGTTCTCGGATTTGGTGCAGTTGGTATCGGTAGTTTCGCACGTCATGTGGCCCAGGAGCGGCCATGCTACGAGCGTGGCGAAGACTTGGGCGAGCGCCCAGTCGATGGAGAGGATAGTTAGTAGGTATTGGTGAGTGCCGGGGAGGAATTCGAGGAAGATGGCGGAGTCGACTGGGAGGTTGCTGTGCACATTATCTTAGCGAATTATGCTTCTGGAGGGAGTGATTCGGGGATATATATTGACATACCCACCAACACCAACAGACCACAGCGCAGCAAAGACACCAATCGCAGCGAAATTCGGGCTCCCGGCTGCAATCATGCCAAATACGGCGGTAATCCCTATCGTGGCGTTGAAGGCGAAGCGTCGCCCGAAGATGTCGCAGCCAAAGCCCCAGAAGACGGCACCGAAGAGAAGTCCAATGTTTTGCGCGAGAGTGAGGAACTGTGTAATGTCAATAATCCACTGATTTGGCCAAGATAATGATCAAGCGGGTACGTACAGGTGCACGCGTTGGGTGGAACTCGCTTCGGACTGCTGGGAGGATGAGGGAGGTGACAATGGGCCACAGATTGTCCATGGCCCAGCCGAAGCCGATGACGATGAAGAGCTGTGTACTTATGAGAATGGACATACATGGGCAATTTCGAGGAAGGGAAATGTACCTGCCATTGGTACTTGCCCATGCCAATGTCTTGGATTGCCTTATTCCTGCATGCGAAGAATATAATTAGTCCATGTCTGCAGATTTAATGTCGATATCTAGCTCTCGATTACACGTACTGCAATTCGTCAGCGATGTTGATGGAGATGTGCTTTATACACGCTCGATGTTCTTGTGGGATAGCTCCGTCGCATCCACCAAGCAAACACATCAAGCTTTGTACCCAGAGCTTAATTACTTACCAAAACTTTCGCCTTGGCCTCGTACACAGGATCCAGCGATCCCTCCTCCAGTACACCAGCGGGTGCAGCCCTCAGCGCCGGGACATCCTGTGTCCCATACGCGTCCTGGTGCTCCTCGACATTCTTCGTGTCAGCCATGTTGGGCGCCGAACTATCGCGCTTTTATTGTCGAACTGCGCTGCTCCAGAAAGACAAATTAGTAGAAAAGGTAAAGCACCCTAGAGCTTCAGCTTCAGCTTCAGTTGATTCGAGTGCAGTCAAGTGTGTGAGTGCATGCACTAATCGCCAGTGAAGTCCCCTCTAGGTAACCAAGCAAAGTGCTCCAAGCAAAAGACCAGCACTTTCACGCGAACCCAAACGCTTATAGTAAATCCGGGGTCCTACCGCGCATTGATACCCACACCCCCCTTCTCCGCGATCCGCACAGCTTACCCTCGTGCAGCTACCACCCAACAGCATGCAGCGAACCACACCCTATCACGCTATCAGCCAGGCGGCTCGCGCAATTCGAGGGCGCACAGCGCCCGCGTCGTGTGGGAGGAGCGACGTCATGGATGCATTGCGTGCTTCGCTTAGGGTGCTGCGAGCTGGTTGGTGGTGCGAGCGCTCCGCTGTTGGTTAGTGCTGTTTGCGCGGGATGCAGAGGCACACGGTCGGGTTAAGATGCGTGCGGGCGGGCCGTCGAGCTTGATCTGCAAACAGTAGCATGGGTGGGGAGGGAGGCCGTCGTTGTAGTCCGCCGGGGACGATCTTGGCGCAATGCCACCGGGCACCACATTGGTGGTGTAGCACAAGTTACAACCTCGAGATGTCGTGGGGCCTGACTGGTGTGAAAGTCCTTATCGAGAAATTCGCCCTTGCAGCCAGCGTGCAGATATTGGTTCGATCGTTTCGCTCAAGATGTTATGCATGCACTGATATCTCAATTGACTTGAGTCAATACATCAACCCAGTGCCATTTAGTCATTCATCACGTGTCCTGATTTCGCTATGCTAATTGTACATGAGGGCAGAGAGTATCCCAGAGAAGCGAGACATCTACCAAATACGGCCGCAGACTACTTCCAGAGCTTGCTCAAACTCGTTGCCTTGTCGTCGTGCTTGTTGAGCACCTTGGCGGTCGCGAGGTCAAAGTCCTCCTGCGTAACGTGCACTCTCCTCTCGCGCAGAGCGTACATGCCTGCCTCGGTGCAGACACCTTTCAGCTCGGCACCTGAGCATCCGTTCATCTTCTCTGCAATCTTGGTGAGGTTGATACCACGCGTCAGGTTCATGCTCCTGGAATGGATGCGAAGAATGTCAGCGCGAGCTTCGACAGTTGGCGGTGGGAACTCGATCTTGCGATCGATACGGCCAGGTCGCAGTAGCGCGGGGTCCAGAATGTCCAGGCGATTCGTTGCCATGATGATTTTGATATTCTTGGTAGGCTCGAATCCGTCCAACTGATTAAGCAACTCCAACATCGTCCGCTGCACTTCCGAGTCACCACCCGAGCTGCCCTCGACACGACTTGAACCAATGCTGTCGATCTCGTCCATGAAGATGATGCTGGGCGCGTGCTCTCTCGCCATGACGAACAGCTCTCGGACCATGCGACTGCCCTCACCAATGTACTTCTGCACCAGCTCGCTGCCAGACACTCGAATGAACTTGCAGTCGGCGTGATGTGCGACGGCACGGGCCAGCAGCGTCTTGCCGGTACCGGGCGGACCGTAGAGCAAGACACCCTTGGGCTGTGCTATGCCGAGCGACTCGAAGAGCTCAGGATGTTGCAGGCCGAGCTCGATGACTTCCTTGATCTCCTTGATCTGCTGGTCGAGGCCGCCGATCATGTCGTACGTGCTGTCGGGCACCTTCTCGACCATCATGAGCGACACGAGCGGGTCGACCGAGGACGGCAGCAGCTTCTCGAGCTTGTAGGAGTCGCTGAGCAGGGTGACGCGCTTTCCGGGGGTGAGTTTGCTGATGTCGACGTTGTCTGAGATGTCCACCACTGCACAAAGCTTAGTCATGAACTTGGTGGTGAGCGTAATTGCAGAGCATACCGTATTTGCCCTCGGGGTGCACCTTGACGAGGACCTTCTTGGTGCCCATGACCTTGACGACCTCGCCGACGTAGGAGCCCGGCTGTTGAAGCAGGCCGAGCTCCTCGCGCAGTAAGCGCACCCGTGAGTTGTAGTCGTTGCGCTGAGCCTCGAGTCGTCGCAGCTTGGCCTGTCCTTGTATGATCTCGAGCTTCATCGACTCGATCTTGTTGTGAAAGAAGGTATCGAGCGCCATGGCTGTGGCGGGCGCTGGGCGCACCGGTGAGTGAGTTGACGTGGAGGGTTGGTGTTGACGGGAGGGGAGATGGGTGTGTCGAGATAGAGACAGCGTTGACGGCGTTGATTCTGCAAGCCAGGGACCGTGGTGAGGGGCGTGTCGTGATGATGATGGTCTAGCTTGCTCGCGTTGTCGCAGTTTACAGCTGTTGATGGTGACGGAGGAAAGTTAGCGCGCCCGCCGAGCAGCAGGCGCCCCACCTGGGCGTTCCTTCCCAGTTGGGCTCGTCAGTGATGCATGGTATATAAACATTCCGCAAAACAGCAGCGCTGCCAATGGCGAGCAAGAATGCCAACAGTGCTCGTGTGCAGCTTTAGATATTCAAAACAATCTTGCCGTGATGATCAACGACAAAAGTGCTTATGACGCTTATCTCGAGTGAGACTGGATCCGCGATTGCCTCGCATGCGCTGTGATCCCCGTAGCTTCGCAGCAGATGACCTTGGAGCAAAGCAGGCTCCACCCACACGGTGAGCGACAATCTGAAGACATCTCCACTCTGACCGCTTGTGACGGCACGAGGGACGTCGAGTAATAATACATGTAGTCGCTCGCGCACGGGTCGTCCGCTACCACATATCCAAGCCCATCCTCGACATCGCGTCTTCTGCACACCGCGTAATCCCCCACACCATGAGTGCAGGCGACCGCACGCCTACAGGCGGTAAAGGGAACGCGCCGCCAGAGACGCCACAGCAGGGCAGCTCGCACGGCACGAATACGCCCTCCACGACAGCAATCACAACACCCGCGGAGCTTGCGCGCAGACGGTCGCAGGCGGGCATTCCGCCAACAACATATGGTGCGTTCTCTGGATGGATAGTAGATTTCTATGCGCGAGAGTCTAACAGTACTATGCGTAGGATCCATCACGTCCGGTATGGAACGCCGCCAGCAGATGCCCGGCCCCGAACAGCCAGCATCCAAGCCAAAGAAGCCCTCGCTGAGCCGCCGCACCACCTCGTCCAAGTTCCCGCGCAAGGGCGGCGAGTTCAGTGTCGACGACGACGAGGACGAGGTCCGCATTGACCAGGAGCAGCTGACCCAGCAGCTCAAGCAGCAGCAACAGCAGCAGCGACAGCACCCGCTGCGGCGCAAGTCGTCGACCGTCCGTCGCAAGCCCGCAGGCCAGCAGCAGCCCAACCTCCCCACCATCGAGTCGACTGAAGACGAGACTATCGAGCAAGAGCGCTCTGGCGCGCCAGTGGACGCTGTTGAGCAGCCCGGTTCATCGAGCGAAGAGACGGTGCGCGCCGACGAGGACGATACCGGTACCCCAGAAGACGAGGACGAGGATGGCGATGACGGCGACGACGACGAGGCCGATCTCAGTGACGCCGAGAGCTTCACCCTGCGCGACCGTCAAGACGCCATCAACGTGACGCATCCCTTTGGTATCAGAATCTGGAAGCCGGCCCTGTACAAGAAGGGCCGCTCGGTGCAGAACAAGGCAGAGGCCGATATCCACTCGTCCCCCGGATCCTCCGTCAGCAGTTGGCTGCTGATCTTCAACCTGGCCTGGACCCTCTTCTTTGGCTGGTGGCTGGCCCTCATTGCATGTGCCGGCGGTCTGCTGTGCGCCCTGTTTGGCTTCGCCGAAGACTGCATGGAGTACGCTTGGCTGCTGTTCCATCTAGCCGCCTACCTCTTCTACCCCTTTGGTCGCTACGTCAAGCTGCTGCAGGACGAGCAGTACGTCGAGGAAGACGAGGGCGAGGGTCGCAGCATCAGCGAGTACGAGCAATGGCAGAGCGGCGACATCGAGGAAGGCCGCCTGTTCTTTGGGCCCACCACGGGCCACAGCTCCCTCGTGGGCCGCCGTCGGAACAGCGTCGACTCGACGGGCGACGAGACCACGAGCCTGCTTGGGCGCGAAGGCAGGGCCAACATCGTCCACTCCGACACAGCGAAAACTAAGAGGCGTATGTTTGGGCGTGGCAAATGGACCTTTGGCCGAGTCCTATTCTACGCATACTTCTATGGCCTTTTCACGCCTGCTCTCTTCCTCGCCTCGGGCATCTGCTGGTTCCTAGTATTCACCATCCCCATGGGCAAGGTCACTGTACTGCTCTTCGATCATCTGCGACGACACCCCTTGGCGCTTTCCTTCCACTCCGACAATGGCAATGTCCGCCGTCCAGGCGAATCATCCTCTATCCTGCTGTGCACTTATCGAGCAGTGGGCACCAAGTACTGGAAGTATACCATCGATGGGACCAACATCTTTCTTATCAACCTTCTCGGCATGGTCGCCTTCACCATCTTTGACTACTTTGTCCTGGTTGAGTATCTGGGGCTCGAATTTTGGCTCACGGACAAATTCCTGCTCTTCGCGCTCGCACTGCTCTCAATCATTCCTCTGGCATATTTCATCGGTCAGGCGGTCGCATCCATCTCCGCGCAGTCGTCCATGGGAGTTGGTGCCACCATCAACGCCTTCTTCTCAACGGTCGTGGAAATCTTCCTCTATTGCGTGGCGCTCAAGCAAGGCAAGGCTCAGCTTGTAGAAGGCAGCATCATCGGCAGTATCTTCGCTGGTATTCTCTTCTTGCCTGGTCTGTCTATGTGCTTCGGTGCCTTGAAGCGCAAGACCCAGCGTTTCAATGTGCGATCAGCAGGTGTCACGTCGACGATGCTGCTCTTCGCAGTCATCGGCACCTTTGGCCCGACCTTGTTCTACCAGATATATGGCAGCGTAAGTTCACGAAACCATCACATACCACCACACACTGACCATTCAACAGCACGAACTTCTATGCCGACAGTGCGTTCACCATCACAGCGTCCCTTCTGAGCGAGACTGCCGCAGATGTTACTATTCCCAAACGCCTGCGCTGCACGATGCCTTTTACAACGACGCCGTCAAACCATACACGTGGTTTTCTTCGGCCATGTTGTTTGTTTCATATATCATTGGTCTCCTCTTCACTTTACGAACGCACGCAGCCACCATTTGGACAGAGCCGGATGAGAAAGAGAAGAAGGCTCTAGAGATGAGCACCAGCAGCCTCTCGCACAGCGGTCATCTGGAATTTCCACACTCATCGTTCGTGCGACAAGCAACGAGCCAATCTGTATCGCGTGCTCACATTCGGGACAGTCAATTATACAAACGAATCGTCGGACAGACCCTTCAGGAAGTGGGTATTGGTTCTGAGAATGGGCCAAATCCGAGTCGCCCTACCTCCAAGCAAGACGGGCAAACGCCTCACGTCGTGCCACCAAAAGACGGAGAGGACCGCTTTCAATCGTCGTTCCACGTGGACGGCTTGACGGATGATGCTACGCAATCGCTCATGCGCCAGATCACGGAGATAGCAGCAACGACAACCGCACTAGCAACTCGCGATGTGACCCGAGCGCCTCACAAGGCTGCTCGCATGGTGTCAACTCCAGTGAAAGGACATGTTGAGCGGCCAGCCAATACTCGAGCGACGACCGCAGCGGCTCCGGAGCAACCGGAAACTGCACCAGGCCACACAGCTGGTGGTCATGATGCGCCCAATTGGAGTCGTCAAAAGAGTGCTGCCGTTCTCTTGACGGCAACTCTGGCCTATGCCATCATCGCCGAGATCTTGGTCAGCACGGTCGATGCTGTGCTGGTTGGCTCAGCCATCGACGAGAAATTCCTCGGGATCACTCTTTTCGCTCTAGTCCCCAACACTACAGAATTTCTCAACGCCATCTCGTTCGCGATGAACGGCAACATTGCGCTGTCTATGGAGATTGGCTCTGCTTACGCTTTGCAGGTCTGCTTGCTTCAGATCCCTGCAGTAGTGTTCTTCAGCGCGATACATGCAACGTCGATCCCCGCCTCCGAGATCGCACGGCAGACGTTCACCCTAATCTTCCCACAGTGGGATATGGTGACGGTCATTCTCTGCGTCTTCCTCTTATCGTACATGTACGGCGAGGGAAAGAGCAACTACTTCAAGGGATCCATTCTAATATTGTCGTACCTCGTTGTCATCGTCGGTTTCTATCTCTCTGGCTTCAACGATGATCAGAGAATGGGGATCGACCCTCAAGACACGCTAGCGCTTGGCGGCCTAGTAGAGATGCAGTCGATGAGCTTCAAGACTCCAGGAAGACGGCGGAGTGGCGCAGCATACTAACATGGTTTACAAGGATGGATCTCTGTTTGTGTAAACATGGGGAATTGGTCATGTTCCATCATGTGCCTATTGGCCGGTACAGTGCTTACTGGCGTCGTCATGGGAGGCGTTCTGGGAATTCAGCATTTGGCAGCACATAGCGCCGGCGTAATTGGCTTTGATCTAGCTGCTTGGGCCATGTAGAAGCAATGCATCCGCGCAGACGGACAGTGTCGGTCCAAAATACAACACACAAGCTCATGTGAGAATGCACCGTCGTCACAGCTGACGTTTGCAATGTCAGAGTGAGATGGAGCGCTGGACATATTTGAAATGTCCGAAAGTGGTAGCGCATAACTGGGGCAGTGCAGTCTCCAAACATGGCAGTCAATCTGAGGTCGGAGTTTCAGACGGGGAAATGAATGGCCAGCAGAAACCGGGTAGAGGCGTGCCAGCAGCCACATGCCGGAACCCTTGCATGCGCATCGTGGATCGAGCGTGCAGAAACGATCGCCGGCGTCGCGCGGGAAGATCCTGTGTCAAGTCTTCCGCCGCGCGCCGTGTCCATACGACGCCTGTCATCGCTATTCTCGTATAACCTGTGTACTGAGAACGCTCAAACTTGCGCTGGCCGCTTGGGAGGACGACATGCCCGTGTTATAGGACGGTCCTGCTAGTTGACTTTTGCCGCATATTTGCTTGTGTCGCTTCGATCGCACCCCAGCTGAAGCCACCCCCGCCCAGCATCGAGTCGAGTCCAGGTCCATGGGTCATCGATAAGAGGCACGCGCACCGCACTCGCCGCCTGTATTGTACTGTGTAGTCTAAACCTACGTCGCCCGGACCCATCATCGTCCTCCACAAAGCGTGGTAGTGTTGTGGGTAGGCGAGATGCTGCGACTGTGGCAGTCGACGTGGCTCCTGTTCGCCACGGCTGCGACCGCGACCATCAGCCCGTCCAACACGTCGACATTGGACTCTCCGCCGTTCGCGGGCACGTTACCTCTGAATCGCGGCAATGGAGACCAGGCAAAGATTGCAGACCTCATTCCGCTCACGGAGCAGGCGGCACAGCAAACTGTACGTCCCTCGCACATGTACCGATCTGGTGTGATTCGAGCTGACAATGCGCGTCGGTAACAGGTCGAGGGCAGCCTCCACAACGTCAACTCGTCGTCGACCGTTGCAAACATAGCGGACGGAAATATCGCCTATATCAACTGCAACAACGCCGACTTCCCTGGCTTCGTTGACCCGCAGAAGCTGCTCCAGGATGTGTACACGCAGGGCAACATTTCGGGTGTCATCTTGTACAGCACTGTGACCGACTACTGCGACTACAATCCCAACAACAACCAGGAGATGATGCAGCAATTTGCAGTGTTCTCCATGACCAACCAGCAGGCATCTGCGTCGCTCCTCAATGATGTCAGCCAGTCGTCGACGTTTCCCGTCAAGATCCAAGGGCGCGGTGGAGATAATGGCAGCGGCAATGGCAACTTCGCGGGGCAGAATCCCCTGGGACCCTCGCCGTCGACGGCTGTGGCTATGATCATCTTGTACAGCATCACTGGTATCATCACCGCGCTGTTTCTAGTCATAATCATCACTGGAGCGATTCGGGCACATCGCCATCCCGAGCGCTATGGTCCGCGCAACGTGCTGGGACGACCGCGTCAAAGTAGAGCAAGGGGTCTAGGAAGAGCCATTCTGGAGACGATTCCGATTGTCAAGTTTGGCGAGAAAGAGCCTGCGAAGCCAACTGATGTGGAGCTGGCGTCGACGGCCGAGACGAGCAGGAGTGTGAACGGCGTCACTACTCAGGCCGACGGCGCAACAACTGGGGTGAATGATACCCCTGATACCACCACGGATGCAGAGACAACACAGGCAAAGACAGTGTCTTTGGCGGAAGACCACCAGGAAGGCATTGCGGCAGCTCAACCGGCAGCAACAGCAGCCGCCGCTGCGGGCATTGATAGTTCATCCCACGACGACACGCTCGGCTGCTCCATCTGTACCGAGGACTTTGAAAAGGGCCAAGATCTCCGCGTGTTACCATGCGACCACAAATTCCACCCAGAGTGTGTCGACCCATGGCTGCTGAATGTATCAGGCACATGTCCGTTATGGTATGTCGATCTCAACCCATCCTCTTCTTATCGTACAAGTCAACTAACATGATATCCAGCCGCGTCGACCTCCGCCCCGTAACATCAAACGACTCCTCCGCCTCCCACCCCGCCGCCAACGACTCCACAACCACACATTCCCCCGCCACCGACGCCGAAGCTGCCGAAACATCGCACCACCGCACCGCTTTCCGCGACATGCTCTCCCTCCGCTATAGACCCAACGCCACGCCCCAAGAGCGCATCTTCTACCTCCGCCGACTCCGGGATCAAAGACGGAATCGCGGCCAAGATCTGGCAGAGGGCAATTCGTCGACTGCTGCTGGTGCTGCGGGAATTAGTGATGAGGCGGATAGACGGAGGAGTAAGCGCATGAGCGCGAGGTTGAGTGGGGTCTTTGGAGGACGCACGAGGAGGGATAGAAGCCCGCAGCAACAGCAGCAGCAACAGCAGCAGCAAGAGAATGGGGAGAGCAGTGCGAGTGCCACGGCTACGAGGGATGCACCCCAACATGATGCATCGAATGCTGGACCTGCGATAAGTGGGGATGGAGCTAGTGCGTCTGCATCCTCGAATCCTCGCACTTAGCTCAAGTCCTGTTGTGGACATATCATGGTATTTCCTTCTTGTACAAGTGCACACGCGGCGTTTCGGTTGCGCTTGGGGTGATGAGCAGAGCATCGTATCGTATGACATCGTATGAGTGGTTCATGACATGAAGATTGGTTCGGATGTGTCTCGCATCAAATCGGCGTTTTGGTCACTGGGAATGTACGAGATGAGATGGAACGAATTATTGATACCATGGTGTTGGGCTTTTTTTTTCCGGTCATGGGGGGTATGTATTCTTCGTCATGTAGATTGTTATTTTGAAATTTATGGTTCTGTCAAAACCTCCTTTTTGGCTTGGATAATTGTTTTGGTGGATGTGAATTGCGAGCACGAAGGAGCCGGTTCTAGGTAATGCACCGCACAAGAAACCTTGCGACTCTCCCCAGCGGGCCGTTGGTAAGATTTCAAGTAATGTTTGATCTTAGTAAAGGATCCTGATGTACCTCATACGCAGTATTACGTCGTCTGATCGTACAATACACCATTGTAGTACTTTTCGCAGACATGTAATATTTCAGATGTAGTTGGCTAGTGCAGTACATCACCAAAAACTAGCTCCTTCGTACGAAGTATAGGTCACCCCTCGATCGTTCGAATGTTGGGTTGTTGGAGGGCATGCATGGCTGTACAACAGCATAACTCATTCTCTCATGCATATTCGTCACGCAGACTTGAGCATATACAGCTCTTGATGCCTGGCCTCTCTTTGCACATGGCAATGTCTTCGCGACGTCGGCGTATCTTGCTTTAGCCAGTCGTTCGAGGTATTGGTTGTGATTCGTTGGTAGTTGGAGTGCTTCGCTGATTACTGATGATGGGTAGCTGCCATCGATCACTGTTGAACGTTGGGAGATTTGAGTGAGTTGATTGCATGAGGGTGATCACGGATGTAGCGCGTGACTATATATTTGGATGCATGTGGGTCTTGTGTTTAGCTACTGGTTGTTCACAGCGTTCGTGAAATTATACGGCTTGGAACATTGATGGATATATAGGAACCGACTAGTGGAATGTATGTGTTTTCAGCTGTAGTTGTTCGCTGGTACAAGTAGGCATCGAGGTGTGAAGGGCAACCGGGTACCATTCCGCAGCATTCGTCCATTGGCATATTTCATGTATTCGAGAACGCCTTTGGGAGATTGCAGCATATTCAGTATGCTATGTGATTGATATAACGTTAACCATGTAAAAGAAGGTTTGCCAAAGAGTGATGGTGTGCAATGTGAAAGCTTTCATTGGTCGCTCCCGCTTGTGGATCTTCGGATGCAGTCTCCTTCATCCCCCTACAATACTTCACTATGCTTTCCCAAGAAGTGGAAAACTTGGTGTGCCGATAACATTTCAATTGACTTCCTTGGAGTTGCTGCACGCCGGTCGGACGAAGGGGCCATTCACAAAGCGAAGTTGCAAGCGCAGGATGTCGATCGTCCCGACCCGACAACAACAGATGCCAATACCAACTGACAAATTGGTGATCACTTCCCGAGCAAGTGATTGGTGTCAGCGGAGTTGTTGCGCAACTTTGCTCACCCCGCCGGAGCAAGAACAGCAAGATTGCGGGGTAAGAGTCTAGCGCCGCTTGAGGCTGACACCGAGATCCTCCAGCTCATAAGCACTGGTGAGCATTCTTACCCTAGAAATTCTTCTACATCCTGCGAAATTCCTTGGGTCGAGATATCGGAGAGAAAACACAATTCGGCGCCAAAATGACTATTCAGGTATACTGTGATCCATGTACAGTCAATTCGAGGAAGGTGCTCGCCGGTCTTGATGAATTGAAAGCCGATTACAATCAAAACTACATCAACTTCTTCACTGGAGAGCACAAAAGCGAGAACTTCTTGAAGATCAACCCACATGCCACGGTCCCAGCTGCAACGGATGGAGATCTCACGATAACGGAATCAGTGAGTAGTTGTCGCGCTGCCACTTTGAATCATGCTAATTGATCTCATAGAATGCAATCCTGATGTATGCTGCTGACCAATCCGGCAACGATTCAATGTACCCAAAAAACCTCAAGAAGCGCGCGGACGTTAGTCTCTCCTTCATTTTCAACTATGTTAGAGACGGGTGCTGACACGCAAGTCAGGTCAATCGATGGCTGCTATGGGAAGCTGCCTCATGGTTCCCCACCTGCTACATCTACCTGGTCGAAAATGTCGTCAAGCCTCTCATGAAAGGTAGTCCCGATCAGGAGGCTCTTAAAGCCGAGGACGAGAAATTCCATCGTGGTGCGGGCATCCTCGAGACTCGACTGAGCAACAATAAGTGGCTCACAGGCGATCATGTCACTATCGCCGACATTGCAGTTGCTTCGGCTATGTAGGGTTCCCAATTCGCTTATCACATGGAAGACATGCTAATGCTGTCCAGGCACGTCCACTGGGCTCAAAAGCTTCCACTGGACAAGTACCCCAACGTGAAGCGCTGGATGACTGAAGAAGTTGAACAACTCGAGAGCTGGAAAACAACTCAAGTTGCAGTAGAGAAAGCTCTGTTTCCCAACGGTGTACGTACTCCAGCTTCGGTCAAAACCATGGTCAACTACACCAAAGCTGTTGACCAGCTTACCGAAATCTACTTCTACGAGAGCGCTGAAGCTAAGGACATACATGAACCAGGCGACGCGCCAGTAGAGATCTCCGTTCACGACGGTTGGTCCAAAGCGAAGGACTTTACAATCGACAAGAATGGCTTTTCCTTGCATGATTTCCACTCAAAGCACAACAACTGGAGCGACGACGAGACTGTTCGATCAAGCTTTTATCCTGAGGTTGTCGACTTTCTCAAATCTACGACTGGCGCAAAACGGGTTCTTGTTTTCGACCATACCATAAGAAGCGAGAGAAATGCGCAAAAGAAGCTTACGGACGAAAGGAACACTTCTCAACGTACACCTGTCATGCTTGTTCATTGCGACTACACTGCGGAATCCGGCCCTGTTCGCGTTTCCCAACTTCTGCCCGACGAAGCTGAAGATCTTCTGTCTCGTCGCCTGGCATTCATTAACGTCTGGAAGCCACTGAACGTTGTCGAAGAGCGCCCACTTGCCATGTGCGATGTGCAGTCGTGCGTTGACGAAGACTTTTTCAAGCTGTTTCTGCGTTATCGTGATCGCAATGGCGAGAACTATGTCATGAGTCCTTCGACTAACCACAAATGGTGGTATTTCCCGCGCATGACCCCCAGTCAGGCCATTCTTCTCAAAACGTTTGATAGCGCAACAGATGGTAGAGCGAGATTCGTTGGCCACACGGCTTTTGAAGACCCGACTAGCCCTCCTGATGCGCAGATGCGAGAGAGTATCGAGATCCGTACGATTTGCTTCTTTTGATCATATATGTGTTGAAACCTACTTCAATCACTGCTAGTTTAACATAGCACTCCATACATATATGATTTGAACTTTTCTCCAACGTAGTGGAACGCATATTCAAATTCTTCTTTTCGGGATAGCAAGTGTCTGTTGCGGGTTGGACATGTAAGGCCACCTGTGTCATTCAGCCGTGGATAGTACAGGCAATTTATCGTGCAGAGGTCTCGGCATTCTTGTATACTAGCCAGCCGAGACCGTTGCATATTTCCGTACGAGGTCCTGCATAATAGGCTGAGTATAAACATGCCCGATTTCGCTTGTATCAACTGTCGAATGCAATTTTGAGATTCTTAATTCGCCGCTATCGTGACTCAAAGCTAGCGACATGTTTCGTCCCTTAGCCTTCCTCCTTGTGGTAGCTCTGCAAGCATGCAGAATCGCAGCTGAAGTTCCCGAGAGTTGCCAAAAGGGCAGCGATGGCTTCTTGGTCACAGAAGACACCTACTCCAACAAGATTGTCGCTTTCCAAGTCGCATCGTGGGTCACCCTTGCAGTAACCTTCACGCTCCACCCTGATCCCACCATACCAGATCGCTAACCACCTCCAATCCAGCGCCCCCGCCTCCCTCAACATAACAGACCAATACCTCACCCTCGACAGTCCCACCCCCTACCTCGTCATCCGCAACCTCACAGTCCACCCCGACATCTTCTACGCCTCCCGCTTCCTCCCCATCTACTCGCGCGCCTCGCAGTCCCCCAAATCCGGCGCATGGTCCTGCGCCTGGCACAAATTCGTCGACCAATACACCATCTACAACTACACTGTGCCCGGAAGCAACGCGGACCTCGAGCTCGTCAAGCTCAATTGGGATCCGTCGCCGCTGATTTTCACGAGCTATTCGGGCATGAAGACGTATTTCAAGGAGAACTGGTCGAGTGTTTCGTTTGGGTGGATCGTGACGAGGAACGCGGAGGGCGATACGAGGGTTATGGGGAGTATGGCAAGGGGCGGGTTTTTTGCGTATCGTGGGGATAATGGGAAGGTGTTGGTGGGGCATGCGGATATGGCGAAGTTGGATGGTGGTAAGTTTAATGGTCTTTTTAGCTCGATCTACAAAAGGGGGAAGATGTGGTGGCGGCTACTGCTGTATCGAACGTTGTGGCGTTTGAAGATTGTCATCTGCTAACAGCGTTGTAGTGAAGAACCAGGCGATTGAACTGAGGATGGTGATTGTTGGAGACAAGGCACCCGATTTGTGAGAATTGGGTATGGAAGTATAATTAGTCTTATCACAGTAGTTCCATATGATAGCAATTCGCTACTCTGAAGGGACATGAAGAGTTTATAGTCTTCCAATTCACTTTATGGAAGATTACACTATCAGCGTGTCGGATTGATGATTCGGAAGTGAATCACAGAGCGTATCCTCGTCCAAAAGCTGATAGTGACTAGCAACGGTTGGAAGAAATGTATGTGAATGAGAAATCACCTGCTATAAACCAGTCACCTTGTATGTAGACTCCACTTCTCCCTGATTCAATATTGCTCAACCAATCAATTGACCGATAATCTCATAATGTCAACAGAAAAGACTTGGCTGAAGCCTCAGGATATGCATCTTGTGACCGTCTAGCTACAGTGCGAGACTCAACGCAGGTCGAAAACCTCCGATACTGCTCCTCCAGCAACGATCTCCCCACTCATAAGTCTGTGGCCATACGCCTCTCCCACGAACATCCATGCCTCACTATCGGCTCTGAGCAAGTAAGGGATCCCACCACCAGGTATCACAGCAAAGCTGTTACTCAGTCTTGAATTGCTTGGCCCGATACCCACTTGCCCAGCCGCCGTGACTAGGAAGGAGCGCGCAAAGCAGAAATTCCGCACCAAAGCGGTGAATTAGGTTGCATCACAATCTTTGCCTGCTTCTTCAAGCTGGTCCAGGAGGGCAGCAGATATATCTGTCTTTGTTTCTGAGATCAGGAGGTGCAAAGTGGCGTAGCCATCTTCCAGACCTTGTTCTCAAGTGCAGCCGTTGAGAGGGCCCTGGTCTGTGGTCATGGGCTTGATAAATTGCATTGCCCAGGATTCAAAGCTGAGAGAATGTGAAAGAGGCAGGCTCAGGAAAAGATTTTGGGACATGGCTGTGTCGAATGTGTCGTTGAAGGCATCCACAAATGTTATGGCATCGCTCAATTACAAGACTTGCCGGACAGGTCTCCACTTCAGTTTTCGAGACGTAGCACATTCGGATCCGATTGACAGTGTAGCTTCAATGGCAGATCAAGGGTCGCGCAGCAATTGCTTAATGAAGCCTAAGCGCGCTGGCCTACTTGTGTCGCCATAGAAGATCTACGAGAAACCTTTGCGTAGCTCTTTATCTTACACTGCGAAGTCACTCCAATCTTGCAACTACGATGGCCTCGCGAGACGGTGTTCAGAATACCCCTGGTTCGTTTCAGGTTGGCGAGAGAGCCATCATGTTCAGGGAAGTAGCGTGTGACCTTTGTGTACGTCTCCTTCACACTGATAGCGTATTCTGCCGTTACAGCCTAAGGCATCGTTGAGGCATCGGAGTGTACTGGTTCAACCATCGTCACTCGCAATCCACATGTGATTGAGAGCGTATACAGCGTCCACAACTAGAGGTATCCCGCGAAAAGCAACATACTCATACCGCACTCTGGCCAAGCCTGGAATAAAGCTTTCCAGAAATGTCATCTTTCTCTTCAGATACGTGGCGGCCCCAGAGAACTCTTAGACTCGGTTATCTACAGTCTCTATAAAGACAGAATGTGTATGCCGATCTCTGCCTGTAACGAAACTCAAGTGAGGACGGCAGGTGGCCCCATATTCTAGGAATATACAACGTGCAAACGTCTTGCTATACATGCTTTGAGTGAGTTTGAGTGAATCCTTGGTTCGTACAATAATGCGAATACAGAATATCATGCAAAATCGTTACCAATTAGCCCAAAATACCTGCCACCGCAATGACGGGAGCATCCCGCGGCCAAGTGGTACATTGATAAATCTGCGACCATTGTATTATTATACCACGCACCTCATCTTGAACCAGCTCACACGCACCACAGTACCAATCTGGTAAAACCTTAGTCTTATTAGGCCATATCGTCATCGCTACCGCATGCAATGTGGCTGATCCGCAGCAACTGTCCACGAAACGCACGCTTATTCCACATAGACCTCACCTCACCAGACTCACTGGCCGCCCCCGCCAAGAAGATCTCGATCATCACGGATAGCCAGATAGATCATCTCCTTATCATCGGCGCATACCTCTCTTCTACAGTAGCATTTGAACCTACAATAGTCTCGTCGAAACCTGATCTCTTCCTTTCCAGGCTGCACAAAAGCATCATCGCCAATCTCGCCGGATTCGTTTTCGCCATTGATGGCCTTCTATCGCTTTTGTGCGCGGCGACGACAAGAAAGTAACGTATATATCTCTGTCATACAGGTTCAGACGAAGAGAAAACACATACAGGGTACATCAGTAGGACGATGCAGAAGTATCCTGATTGAGAAGAATTGTTTTTACCCAAAGAAGCTGTGAGGAGGATTCTGGAAGTTGTGATGAGCTCTATGGTGAAGCATAGTGGTCCATGCTTCAGCCAATGTGGTAATACTACGCCGTGACTTTAATGCATGCATACTCCATGGGTATTGCAGATCTCGTGGAGAAGATCTCGTGGAGAAATCTTCATTGAGCGGAACTACACAAAACCTAGAGACTTCCAGATTCATCACCCGCAACGGCAGTGTACAGGATGCAGCCACAGCTGCCTATCAGGACCCAGGTCAATCCAAGAAGGATACGCACGGGACAGGAGAAGAGATGCATGTCTCTTCAAAAATTTCGAGACTTACGTTGCCAGATAATAATACTGCGCTAACTCCTAGTGCATTCCTACAGGAGTCAAGAAGGTATCACGTGCTTCACTATATGGCCGAGCTTCTCCACGCATTCTCGGAGCCCCCAACCACCATGCGACAGAGTAAGCGTATGAATCGATCAATAGCGAACATGAAAAATGATGTCGCGCGTAAACAGTCAAATGCTAGCTTGAACTTGTGCTGCCCTTCTACTAGCAAGAATTTTTGTGAAGCAGTCTTTACTGCCGATACCGTGACCGACTTTCGAAATTATTTGACAGTAATAAAACTTACTATCGCAGTCCTGATTCTGGGTCTGAGTGCAGTCAGTTTTGCCACTGCTGTCGAGAAGGATGCCCAGCCACATCACAGGGGTCCAATTCAGTCCATGCATCGACCACTGAAACAAACTCATGAACCAGCTTATACCAAGCATCGAATTAGTCACAGTCAACCAACGAGAAGGCTAAAATGGTCTAGACGACCGTCACACTTCGCGCCAACAGGCCACACGAGGCCAACCAACAATATGCACAAGCTGGTGTGGAATACGCCGTATCCTCAACATTCTTTGGAACCAGGTCATACTTTTCCGCCACCACTGCCCACTTCTGCCTCAGAACATCCGCTTGAATCGATCGAGTATGCCGTCCATAGATTGGGACATTGGACCACCGCTACAACCCATGTTGTCGCAAATTTTGACGATATCTCTGACGTCCGCGACTTTGTCATCGTCAAGCGTAGGCCTGAGTGACTTGGGGACCGCAAGCCCATTGCAAGGCACGCCGACTTCGTCATCAGAAATCGTCTCGATTCCGATAGTTCCAAGTCCAGGAAGTGTTCCAGGCAGTTCTGTGGTAGTCCCTGACAGCAGTGTGGCTATCAGCAGCTCCCTGTCAATGGAGCTCTCACCTTTCCCGAGCGACAAAAGCTTCAGCATCATCAGTGTCATCGCATCAAGTTCAGCACACGATGTAGCCTCCTCAACATTTTCCGAAAGTTCGCCAACGTCGGATGTTGGGTCTAGTGCGTCCTCGAGTTCGGCTCCCGTCAGCAGCGATGTCTCTTCCACGATGTCTCTATCAATCAGTGTTGTCACACCAGTTTCGGATGCGATGTCTTCAAGTGTTGGTCTTGTAGACCCCATAGCCTCAAATTCGGTCGCGCCGTCCATCTCCAGCATGAGCGACGTGTCTTCTTCAGCAATCGATCCGACATTGCCATCGCCGTCGCCAGTAGTTTATAATGTCAACTGCGAACCCAATCAAAGCGACAATCAGCGCATTGCCGCCGGAGAAACGGCTATGAGGATACGCTGCGCGACTGTGATCGGCGCTGTTCCGTTGGCATTGACAGGGACGATTCAACAATGCCTGGAGCGATGCGCTTCACAAGGATGCCAGACGCTCACCTATGAGTAAACTCGAAGCCAATGCTTCGTTATGCCGACGAATCGCGGGGGCGACGTATCTTCCTTTTCAATCTTTGGCTGGATCGGGATAACAGCAGATAACACCTGTGCCGAAACTGATGGGTAGCCCAAGAATTTTCCGTCGTCAACCCCTAGTTGCGAGAGTGCGCATAGTTGTTTCACTTGAAACTCAATTGACAAGAGACAGCTTGAGCCAAGTGTACATGTGTCTCAGAGAAATTGATTCCAACGATTAGCTGTTTTCCTGGTACCAACCAAAATTGCAATGGAGATCGGTGAGCTCATAGCTCAGACTGTTTACGATAGCATCAGCGTAGAAGAAGTGAAGTGCTTGAGTATCTTGAGGATCTGGCAGACCCTTGACTGACCCATCTATCCGTACCTAGTGTTGCAACAATGATTGATGAGAATACAATAGAAGACGTGTTATTGCTGATTCGAGCTCAATGCGACTTGCAACATCGCCAACAATATTTTCAGGCTTCTCGACTCACAGTCAGTCATAGATGCAGGTGAGCTGCCACGTCGTAGTGCTACCAAGAAAGTCTGGCATTCGTGGTTCACTGAGATCTTAAGTTTGAAGGCACGCAGGTTCTCTACGCGTGCAATGATAGTGTCTCCTAGTCTTGCCCACATGCAATGTCAGCTTGATAATAGTCGCACTTGCTGAAAAGATCGCGATGAGTGTCGCGCTTGCATACTATGATACACCTTACAGCAATCTCTCTGCACTTACAGTCATCCTCGGTTGAGTTTCTGTGCTGAGCCTCATTACTACCTGGTTGAAACCGTTTGTAACAGGGAGTCGGCCCTACAAAAAAATCAAGTTGAATTCGGCCCTAAGTTATGTATCAGCCAAGACCAGAGCCCTAAGAATAATGCGCATGAATAAGCCCCAGTATGTAATTGTGAGACATGCCAAACGGCGCAGCGGGTAGCCATGGGAACTGTTACCCCGTTCCGGACATTGTCACGACTCGTTAGCTTGTACTATGGCAGAAAGCAGTAGTGGCTTCGGCAATGCATCCGAGAAGCGAGCACTGACAAGCCATCTCATTCCTACTGTATGCATAGTTCAACGTCTAGGTGTAGAACTTCGTTCATGTCTACTCCGCCAAGCGATACACTTGGCGAAAACTCGCCTCATCCTCGGACCGACTGATGTGAAAGGAGGCACGACGATAATGTCTATACTGATATGAGGGATTCGAAAGGCATAAATGGAGAGCCAAAGCCGTGTATGTTCTCGGTAACCAACTTTGCCTTCTTCATTCTTACAGCTCAATTCTTCTTCTTTCCAACCCTTTACTCTATCTTCGCTTCAATTCTGTACAAAGTCCGCGACTTGTCAAAATGCCTTCATTCACCACCATCGTTGCTACTCTCGCTGGCTGCTCTGCTGTCGTCAATGGAGCTGTCGTTCCTACGAAGAGCGGCCTTACCACCGTCACTCTCGAGAGTCGCGATGCTTCCACTCACGACCTTACTAAGCGTGAGCCCGTCATCGCTACTATCCTAGTCGCGGCTGGAACCGCTGCTATCAGCGCCGTGGTCACCGAGGCCGTCAGCGCCGCCGCGAAACTCATCGGTGACATTTCCAATTTCGACGCCGCTCGTGAGGCCTTTACTCAGCAGACCACCGACGCAATGATGGCCAGTAATCCTGATCCCGCTCGGTTCCAAGCTGCTGCCTGCTACAACAAAGCTTTCTCGGTCGCTGATCCCGCCAACATCGACGGCCAGAACTCTGTCAAATTCAGTCTTGGGCTGCTTAACACCGACTACGAATGCATGTACATTGCCGCTCCCAACCAGTTCTTCACTGAGGGCGACGGTGGCTTCATTAACGTTAGTGTCAACTACATCCAAGAACTCACAAATACTTTCACTAACATTGCAACCGCAGCTTTCCTTCACCCACACGGACCGCTGCACTTTCGATCAGGCTACTGCTGATCTTACTTGTGTGTAAACAGCCATACGTGTACGGAAAGAGGTGGTTCGACCCCTTCATTGTGTATCACGTAGAATTATATAAACCGTGGCTGAGAAAATCGAGGGGATGTTGTTGTAAACCAGTGTCATGACGTTTGCAGTGGCATAGACGAACAATCACCAGACTTCATCTCTCTTATTGCACTTGACTTTGAATGCATTCATGCTTCCTCAACGTCATGACTATGCGCATGCTTTCGTGAGTTTCCCAAGTTTTCCTCTGTCTCTGACATGCAATGGAACAACGCATACACGTCTAACTCATAGGGCGTGCACCAAAGCTTGACTGCAGCGAAGTAGTTCTTCTCATTGTTCTTCACGATAGCGTATACGTGTCCGTTCTCGCTCAACATCATTATGATAGCGGAGATCTTCCTTCTACACAGCAAGAGCTTTACCAGTGGATGTTACACCCGATATCCATCTCCCATCCACCTACGCTCTTCATACTACTCTCCACCTGATTCTGCGATGCCACAATCGCCGTGAACTTAGCCGTCCATTCTCTATGATCATCTCCGCCGCTGTAGTCGAATGTCCACCTTGTCGGACTGATGCCCTTGCCCTTAATGTTATTGATGAGTTCATTTCCAAAGTCGTCAGCCGCCCAGTGAGCACCCCAAATCGTGTAGCTGCCTAGCTTGGTGCCATCGCATCCACCCCAGACTTTGGCGTCCTCAACCTTGACACTGCGCGCATTCACAGGGTCCCAGCGGTAGGTGACATCGGTGTCCTTGCGGGAACCGCCGCCTTTCCAGTGGTTGCTGTTTGTGTCACAGCCGTCGGTTACGATCATCATTTGCTCAACGCACTTGTCTTTCATGGGGGACCTGGAGCAATGTCAGTAGAAGCGAGGCGAAGTTGAAGGAAGATTCACTCACCAATTGAGTCCGGGTCGATAGTCCAGAGCGATGTCAACTTGCTCCGGGGTGTCTTTGTTGTAGGTACGCGCTATGGAACCGGAGTCCTTGTCCAGGACGCCTTGTTTGACAGCTTCGTCACAAAAGTTGTTGATCACCTTGATGATGCCATCGCGGTTCATATATTTGCTGCCGCCGGTTCCGGTACATGTGAGCGTGACGGCAGGGGCGGCAGGTTCTGTGGGAGTTGGGGAAGGTATGGGAGCAGGTGCGGATAGAGTAGGGCCAGCCGCTGCTTCATAGGCGCTGTATGCGCTTACAATCGCATCCCTGTAGCCAGTCATGCCATTGATGGTGGGGTGGAAGATGTGAGCAAGATAGTCGGGAAGACTGTCGGAGCTCGTAATGGTCACTTCACCTTGGACATTATTGGTCTGGTTGCTAATGTCCATGGAATTGCCTGCCTTAACTTCATTCGCCATCTCGCACGCGAAGTAATCTCCTTGATCTCCACCGTTGTCGAGGATAGATTGGCAGTCACTAGCTGCTTTAGCGTCGATGTTCAGGGTGCCGCCAGTCCAGTACTCAAATGGGTAGAAATAGATCTTATCATTGCGGTAGGATGGCTCTGACACGCCCTTCTCACAGAATCGATGACCTTCAAAGAAGGGGTTCGGGTCGACGAACGTCAGCGACGCGCCAGTCGCATAGTTGTCGATAGCATCTACAGGAAACGCAGATACAACGTTAGTGTATGTTCCATATACCTGTACTTCGTACATGAGCACTTACTCTTAATCTTATTGTTGAGGTTGTCTGTAAGCTTGTTCATCTTGGCCAGGCGATCCTTGATCAAGGGAAGGATGGAGTTATTGATACAGCCAAACTTGAAGCTGACCTTATCGCATGCATCGTCCTCCGCATTCCAGAATCTTGGGTAGCCACTTATAAACAGCTTGGTTTTTGGCGCGTTTTGGAAGACTGCTTTGATAGCATCGTTCAGACCCCTTGCAAAATCTGCGCTGTCAATCTTCTCCTGCACGCCTTTAACTGCTTCATTGCAATCATCTGTGCAATCGTTGGTAGACCATCTAGGGAACGGCCCGCAGCCTCGACATCCACTTAAGTCCTTGAACCGGTAAACGCACTATAAATGTGAGCTCAACGTCACCTTAACGATTCTGTATTGGATTGAACCTACCCGATCCAGTAGATCCACGAACCCTACATCATTGCCTCCGATTGACATGGTCACCAGGTCAGGGATTTTGTCCTTCAGAGCTCCTGCTTGAGAGATCTTTGGCTTGTCTCCAGGTGCGTTACCACCACCTGTCGAGTCCTGGTAAATGTTCTTTAACTTGGACCCTGAACATGCGATGAAGTCAAAAGTGATTGGCTTAGGTCTTTGTATGCGGTCGTCAGCGGCGACCTGCGGTCCTTGAGCCTGCTTGTATCGTCTGCATTTGGTGACCTCGTCGTAAACGTCACCAGCACTTGGTCCGGAAGCAAAGGACTCTCCAAGACACGCGTATCTACCGACGTTGAACGGAGCCCGCCGAAAAAGATGGCTGAGATCAGGAATGGCGAATGCAGCAGACTAGCCGACCAAAATCAGAGTCACAAAAAGACTGCTCTTCTTGGACGCCATCATGGCCTAGGGAGGCGTATCCTAGATAGATCCCACGGTCTGAGGAACTTTGATGGTATCTTGCACACGGGCAGGAAGGCTGGTAAAAGCCTTTTGTACTGTTGTTCAAGGAACACAAGAGGTATCTCAACGAAAGGAATGTCTTTGAAAACAGAAGCGCGGGAACATGTAGTATCATGATGGGGTCAGTGCCAGAAAGACGAGATGACACCCCATAGTTAGACTCGAAGCCGAGCCTCGCATTCGATATCGTTACGGCAGCCGAAGCCTTCCACTCGAATGTCCACATCCTGGCTGTTCTCACCCGTTATCTTTTTTTACTCCTCAGGCGTCCCTTGCAAATCCAGGGAAATGAGCGTGCTGAATACAGGCCGGGTAGGGTTTCGGACCCAAAATTCATGGAAGCATTTTTGGGCACGCAGTTGGTGGAGGCTTCTCGATGATGATCGGCACTATCTGTTGCGTAGCGCCATCGAGATGCGTATCGCACTCCTTCCGTGATTGGTCTGTAAGCTCAATAGTGTGGGCGTCAAGCACTCTGGCCCATGGGTAAGGCTGAGCGTCGAGCGCTTAAACGAAGTTGAACCCTGTAGGTGTAGTGGGCTGAGCGATCTACAAACATAGGGGGCTCAAGATCTCGACTTCGCCTCCCTGGGGGTGGTTTCAAGGTACGGGGTCGTGCTTACGCAAATAGTTCGGCCTCCACACTAACTTAAGTTAGTTACACTAGCGTGAGTCCAATCTACTCAGGCTGCACTCACCACCAGAATCATCATCAACTCTGCATGCATATCAACATCCACATCAACTGGAGGACCAAGAATGCCTATCCAAAAATATCACCTCGTTGCGTTCACCTGCATCTTCGTCTATCTACTGCTGCCGTTTCGCAGCTCAAGCGGCAAAAAAGCAGAGACAATACTTATGCCCGACATGCCCGGCGTGGGCATCTCCCTGACTGCGAGCTATGCCGTCGTCTCTCTGAGTAAAGTCGATGGAATATTTGAGGACGTAGGTCGTTTCGACAGCGATGAAGATTATGCAAAGATGATGAAGCGTCTGTCTTCGATCGAAGCACAGCGTGCAAGGTAAGCGTACAACCTCACATTTAGTAGCTTTGCTAAAGTTTGACTCTTTAGTCCTCCTTATGATACTATGGATGAACTCTGGGAAGATTGGCCTCGACAGCTACTTCGCAGCGCACGTAAACGGATTGGGCTCGCAGCCTCAAGCGATGTTGCTGTGTTAAGTCGCATGTTACAGCAGGTTCTCGATCTTGCTGATCAGAAAATATCTCTCCGAGAAAATCCAGTTACCATCAGCTATGCCGCCTTGTACGGTTAGGCGCAAGAGGACATCGCCGACGCAGCTGCATATATTGGCCTTACACTTTCAGGCACCCACCAGTATCAGCCCTGCAGTATTGTCGCGGCATATGCTGGTCATGGCTTAGGCCTCTGCGAGAGTTTTAGAGATGCGGAGACTTGCCGCCAGGAAGGTCTCCAACTACCAGTACGTGAAGTCCTCCTTGTTGAGCACACCAAGCGGGCGGTTTTCTTGCACGTCAAGGTCATGCGCGAGGCGTACGACTTGGCGAGTCGTGACATCGCAATCTTTGTAGACTTCAACCTTGATGATATAGAGGTGCCTGCGCGTGCTCACAAGATTGCGTAGGCAGTGCGGCAGTTCCTACAAGAGAAGTACGGGGATGTTGGACTACCGGACAAGTTTACAGCCATCATGACGGGCAGCGAGATCCGCACGGAGGTCACTGAAGCAATCGAAAAGGCTATCAAGGACCTGGGTTGTGAGGTGGAGACATTGGACGCAGAGCCGGAGTACATTGCTGCAAGAGGAGCTGCGAATCTTACGTGGCGCTCACTTGAGCGAGAGGTGGTCGCAGAAGAGCTGTAGGTCTGGGCTGGGAATACTGCTCTTAACTCGTTACCTCAGAAAATTATTGTCACTTTGTTTGATACAGTGTTCGTGGGGTCTTTCACTGGCCTCTTTTTCCAAGGCATGCTATACTTCACCCTTAGTCGGTCTGATCTACGTCTGCGCACGTTCTTCCCAGCAGCAGATTCGAGCTTCAGCATGTAATGCTGAGCGACAAGTATCGCCTCAACATCTGCTGATAGACTATGAACGGCATCTACCCTAAAGATGAACCGACGTTGCAGTGAAATTTGGTTCAATCTTGCTGCACAGACATCTGCACTGCTTATTGAATCATTGTCACTTCTACTAGTGGCCGCAGGCAAAACCCGACTATCGCGCTGCCATCGGAACACATCTAAGGCTACCTCGTGTATTGTGTCGTCATGGCTCGTGGTGCCAGACCTGGTAAGATTGGGCCAGACCCAAGATTATACACGATCCTCGTCACCCCTCTTCTTCAACGCGCGATTCAAGTGCTTGTCAAATTTGATCTCGCTCAATTCGTGTTAAGTGCGCGTTTCATCAATTCAGCTAGCTGTGCGCTCTTGACGTCTATGATGAATGAAGTTCAGTATTCGAGACTGTTCATATTCTTAAGTCAGTAATATGTATTAGTAAAGCACAGATATAAATCTTCTCAGCTCTTGTAGCTAACGTAATATAGGTTGTTTTGTAATTAAAGCTTTTCTTTAGGAGTGACCTGACAAAGGCGACAATGGCCTTCACACCGATTGCAGCAACTTTATCCCCGTCTCCTAAGGTAGGACTAAACGAACAGACTGTAAGAGATGTTGGGCTAGCTATCTGTGAAATTAGATCCATACAATTCATCAGGTCGTCCTCCTGCAAGCCTCCCGGACTCTCGTAACCATTGACCTTCCCAATGCTCTCATCGAAGACATCAAGGTCGAGATGAACCAAAGCGGGCGAACAGTCCTTTTCATTCAGAGCTTTTGTGAGATGGCTCGCAAAGTCAACATGTTTGCCTGCTTCTCCCCAGATGGCTTCCGCTCCAGCCTTTCGTACAGTCTCTTTCTGACTGTCCTCAATATCGCGAAGGCCGCAGTAGATCATCTTGTGCGCGACGTGTCCAGCAATCGTGTGTCCCAAACGATGGAAGCTTTCCCCCCTAGCATTGATAGGCCATGGCATCCAAGTATTCGATTGTATTTGTTGATGGCGTGTCCATGTCGTTGTGCGCGTCAAATTAGATCTAGCCAAGAGCCTTGAGGCCTTGCCCACAAGCAACTCCAGCGCTTGCCATACAGTTTCCGGAGAGAATAAGAGGAAATACTTGCTTTGCGCACACATCTGTGACCGCTTTGGGCGTCCGCCGGAGTAGCTCAAACCTGCGGCCTATCTCACCTTCATAATCATCTACCGATGGCAGCTCGAGAAAATGTAACGTCACACCGAGCTTCTCCAGCTCTTCAATCACCCCAAGGGCCAGGATGCGTTTGGAGCCGTCGCCAACACGGTGGTCGCGGAGGCCAACATGGTAGGGTGGGAAGACAATAGTTATGGAGGTAGCACTCATCCTGGTTTGAGTGAAACGGGCGGAACCTGTACCATTTGCAGCAGTGTGGCAGACCGAACCCAAAGTTCGTTGCACACGATAATGCTTGCCTAGTCGCTCGTGTTGGATAGCATACTTTACTCATATTAGCGCAGAGCATTTTACAGGATTTTCTTGTGCCGTTAGAATCTCCATCCAGTACGACACAAGCTCGTCCGCGATCATTCCGTGGATCGTGTCGCGTGCTCAAGGTTGATGGCACCGTCCAGGCATTGGCGATAATGGTCCAGAAGATGCAAAAATGTGATAAGTCCCATTTTTCTCACCCATTGCACATCTGATATTGACTAATCTGTGGCATATCTTCATTTTCAAGCTAGCTCCGCCTCAATAACGCTCTCGACAGAGTGAGGTAGCCTCCAGATATTAAGCACCCTTAATCCGGCGCTCTCTACCAATGCCAGCCACTCAGCCTCAGTCCTCTCCTTCGCTCCCAGGCACGCCATCATGGTGATATCGGACGTTGTCACACGAGCCAGCGGCTTTACAGAGCTAACCAAGCTTTCGTGGATAAGAATCTTAGAGTATCCAGCTTCCATGGCTTCAGCAAGGTTATAAAGGATCTGCCTCGCCTGTGTATCTTCCCAGTCGTGCAGCACGTTGTGCATGAAGTAGACACAGGCACCTTTCACGGGCTGTGGTTCGAAAAAGTCGTGAGGGTGTATGGAGATAGTGTCGTCAATAGTCAGCTCCTTTAGGATATCTGGCAGATCTTGGAGCACCAGACTTCCCGCAGGGATATCAGGGTGTCGCAGATGAAATTTCGTCAAGTCGTGGCCTTTGCTGCCACCGACATCAACGACAAGAGGCCGGCCAGGCCTGAAATCTTTGACCAGAGTCTCAGTTGGGTAGACATCAACCCAGGGCGTCAAGTTATACTTGGAATGACTCTCCATGGCATCGTTAAACTCCCTTGCAGCGTCCGGGTTCGCGCCAAGAGACTGGAACAGGTTTTCATCTGAGCCTCTCATGAACTGCCAGTTGCAGTCGTTGGGGTCAGTCGGGACATTGTATCGCGTCTTCTTGAGGTAGGCTGGCAAGGTCCTGAACATGGGAGAGTTTACGAAGCCATACAGTCCACCATAGACGTTGGCGAGAGCCTGGTCCTCAGCAAGAGCGTGGACCCACAGCGTAGGGTTGTAGGTGTCCTCGGCGATCTCGATGACAAGATTCTGCCCCGAAATCTGCCGAACCATACGTCCTGCATTGCTATTAGAATGATTATCAGAGCCAATCAGAGCAGAATATGACCTACGAATTAGCACTACATCGACACCCGTTAACTCGGCCAACTCCCCGCAAGTCTTCCCCCCGCCTCCGCTCTTGATCCATTTGCTGAAGACTTCCGCATCAATCAACGTCTTGACGCATGCGATGGTGGCCGGGTTGACCCAACAGTGCTGCCAAACAATGTCCCAAGGCTTCTGTACTTTACTCAAGGCCAGTGTCAGCGCATCTATGGCACGGACGCGCTCTGCCTCGTTGACGAAAGAACTCGCATCGAGGTCCTCCAGAGCTACGATGAGTTGGTCTGCTGATGCCATGTTCAAAATGCGAGTCAACTTTGGGTGAAAATGCAGGGACAACAGATACGATACGCGATCTACCGAATGATGGAGGCAAGTGTTCTTATCTACCCTAAGATCCTGGCCGTATCTACCGGCCGACTAGACTTTCGAATACGATAGTAGCTACCTAGGTAGTGACCTTCCTGTAGCAGGTAAGCGCAGGCTGAGATCCATTGTTTTCGATGTACTTGTCCTAATTCGTCACGCGTCGTCAATTACTCCTTGTCAATGCCAGAGCCAGTCTTCTATGGTATCATATAGAAATGTAGCTGCCTGTTATTAGAGCATATAGTCCCGAATCTCATCGAGAAAGTCGCACAATTTGATACCATGCGCGTTGATTCGGTTAGCATTGAGCAGTTAAAGACACAGTATTCGAAATTTGCGTAGACAAGGATATTGCGGGGGCAGACCCACCTGTTAGGCCACTCCCGTACCTCTTACGCCACTTTTTGCATGTCGTGCTTGGCATGCAGCCTCGGGCTCGCGCGAGACACCGTAGGCCTCGAAATGACGTCCTGACTGCTCTGGGAACATGAATTCAATGTTACTTTCGGGTGCTGCTCAAGTCGCCCTCTTTTACGGTTTCTCGCTGTCATAATATTATCGCAACATCATCATGTCAAGAGTGCCGAAGCTTACCTCATCAGATCAACTCCACAACGCTGTTATCCCATCGCATGCGTAGATACCTTGAGGAAGTACCGACCTCTACACTGACACCACGCTACGTGTCACGATTGTCGATGGGCTTCGCTCTTTGCTCAGTATTTGCGCTCGTAATTGCCTCCCACACCAGCGTCTTTTGATCTAATCAGTGTCGTAGTCGACGAGTAGGTGATCATCGACTATAGCCCTCCGCGTGGCTCGAACTCTCATTCTCGTTATCTATCTACAATGGGTGAAGGGATTAAGGTTGATTTAGGGGTTAATCCCTCAAGAAACCCTAACAATTTAAAGCTCAATCTCTTGACTTCCTTTCAATAAAAGAATTAAGATCTAAACGCTACTTGATCTTAATATAACTGTTGACACGGCAAAGGTGTGTGGGGTTGAACCAAACATACAATCACGATCGTTGCAACGAGGGTTGAGTGTACTGAGTCAGATTGGTTACCTGCTACAGAAGGGGCTACGTATGGGTTATACAGACTTGCGCGTTTCTTGCGTTACGCGCGTGTGCTACGTTGCGCACGCACCTTTGTGTCGCGCGTAAGTGAGTAGCTATGCCTACTGTAGCTAGGCTGAGAGGAATTCACAGTCCGCTGCTCCAGCTCCCAACAGTAAGTCTCTTGCTAGCGAGATGTTAGTAGTAGTAGTACGTCTGTGCCTTGCCTCGCAACATAGTGCAAAATGTAGCAGGATATTGCGCTGTAGTGACACTAGCTTTTATACAAAGATTATAGAAGATATTAAGCTTAAGGTTAAGAATGTCGTAGAGGTTGCTAGTGAACTGAAGCTCATCATTGTATGGCTTGCTGAGGTTGGTTAGGGCACGTACACCTAGTGGTTGCGCTTTCGCAGGCGGAGGGGGAGAGAAAGGAGTGATCGGTCGAGGGGTTGCTGAGCGTCGTGATCTCATTGTTGCCATTTGTCAGCACTTGAAGTTTAGGTCGACTATCGCGAGCGCAAGTTCGTCAGCAGGCTATAGCGGGCAGGTGTCTAGAGACAGCATAGAGTAGATATTCTCAGTCATAGTTTCTCGTGCGTTAAGTAGAAGGTAAACTCCGTGTGACCAGAAAAGCTCCTTCATCGCCTTGCGAATCCTGCCGTCGATAGAGCTAAACAGTTCTTGGGACTAGTCGCTAAACTATTCCTTAAACTCTATAAGGAGGAAGTCATCGTACTGATCTCCATCCTCAATTGCCTCTACTCAGTCAAGGGTAGCAGTTTTCAAGTGCTTTGTATCAATTTTGACGTCGCCAAGGCTATAACCTTGGCCGGCATAGGCGAGGCTGTAGAGGGTAGAGAACCAGGTACGGTTCCGAACCTCCTTGTACGCCATATTATCGGGGTATAGTCAGTAGGTATCTGTGACTATTACGGTTGCGTAGTTGACGCAGATCTCTTTCCTCGCTAGGCCTTGATAGGTGAGTCTAGGCGGAGAAATCTTTCAGATCTGTCGGAAAGACGCTGATTCCTTAGTTAGAAGAGCCCTAAACTATGCAGCAAAGCAAGCCTAGCCTCAAAAGGCGTTGTAGTCAGTTCTGACGGGCTTATCTGTTCTTCGCACACTTGCAGGTGCCTATATCTAGGGTAGGAAAGGCTGCCTATAAGTGTCACTTCTTTGCAGGATCAAGTCTTAGCAAGCTAAGGAGATCCTCTGTAACCGTATAGGTGAGATCACGTGCTATAGTCAAGATACGTAAGGCTCGGGTATAGAAAAAGCAAAACCCACACCCGTAGCGAGAACGGATATACGTAGCGAGACATCACACAACAGACAACAGATAGCAATACAAGCGTTGATCCGCAGCACCCAATTGACACTGCCCTCGCAGTTACATCCTCTGTACACAGTATATCTTGCTAATCTGTAGTAGTATAACCACTGATTAGTGTTGATATATGTAAGCAAAAGGGCGGTTGATATATGATGTAAGGTGTATTGTGTAGGGATATGATGATCGAGAGGTCTGTGACGTAGGTTGATATACATAGAGTGGTGGGCTGATTGGCTGGTGGATAATCCACGTGACCGTGCAAGGCGCCCTAGGCTTACACACCTCCCTCAGATTCGAACGTATGTAGAAGCTGATGTGATCATAGGCCACCCTCTACCCTGTGCAGGTAGAGCTGCTTGTTTGAGTGCGGTGGGTAGCCGCTTGATTGGAGCAGTGCCAGGTGGGTAATCGTCCGCCGTCGCGGTGTTGGTTGACCTCGCTAATGAGCGTCCTCAAAAGCATGTGAGATCTGACTTGCTTCCGTTCTGTATGGAGATTGGTGGTACCCCTGATATGAAATTATAGAGCATTGTAGAGTGTACAGCCTCGTCAAACCTGTAAAAACCATGTAGGAGAAACCAGGAAGAGTGCTGTTTTGTAAGAGCTCATTGTGCAGTAGGAAAAGTACTGAAATGTAAAAGTGATACTTAATTTTCGTGTCTCTGACGAAGCAGCAGTTTTGTAAGACCGTCAGCTGGCTGGCTTTTAGTCTGTATGTATGAAAGATTGATGTTCTGCTCTTGAGATTCCTGGCGTAGCCAGTGATGGTGTATGTCGACGTGTCGCAGTGAGGTTTTGAGGCGAGGCGCAGCCGTGGTGACTAGTTGAATCGTTTGCTGGTTGTCGCAAAACAGTATTTGCTCATTGTCTGGATCGAATTCGATGTCTTTGAAGAGTCTCTACCACCAGAGTAGCTCTAAGATATATGCCCGAATAAATGAGCCCTCACTCGGATTAACTGCCAATGAAAAGGCACGCAGCAAAGCATCCCTGCCTAGCGCCTCGCCTCATCAAAATCCTCAGCTACTCCCGCGTACTTCAGTTAGTATTGTAGTTCAAGGACAGAGTGGTGGATATGAGACTCAAGAATCGGCACCATACAGAAGTTCACCAAGCCTGGGTCTCAATTGCCCAGCGTCTTTGCGAATTACTCAAATTTATAGCCAGAGACACTGTTCGTTTGTGGATAGACCAACTTCCATGGTCTTTCTCTAACGTCCATGTCGGAGTCCACAGCTTGTACCTTGACGATGTCGGAGATGGTCTGTTCAGGAGTCATGTTGCTGGACAGGGAGTTAGGGATGAAGATTTTAGGTTAGTTGCTGTAAGATTTGAGATAAGAAGATGTTGCGGGGAGTGCAAGCAGTGCGCAAAGGAATTGTATGATTGAACTTAGTTGTATTGTGTGAAGCTACAAACAGTAGTTATATATCTCGGTGGCTGTAAACAGCGCTAGTAGTGCAGTTAGTCGCATCTCACCAAAGGTGAGGCGCGAGTTGCTTGTGAGGCAAGAGAGACTCAAACCGTAACAGAAGATATGGCTGGAGGATTGAGGGGGTCTTCTTCGTCTTTCATGTTCATCATTTGAATCTCCCCTGACGATAGCAGATCTCGATCACGACTCAGATCGGTCAACTAAACCTTAGTAATAGCTAATAATAGCAAGCAGTCTTATCAAATACATACAGATGCCCACTTCGTGTGCGCTGTTCACTGCATAGTGAACTATGAGCATAACCTCTTGCTGTGCGTTGTTCCAAGCTCATTCGACTTAAGAACTATTACACCCTCTCAGTGCTGAACCCACACGAGATAGCAGACTACAGAACAATATAGGCACGACAGCTGATGATGTATGTTTCTGACTTGCATAAGTCCACGAGCCTCATTGGACGCCAGCCCCCATCAAAGCGGGATACCACGAGGCTGAACCTAAGCATCGTCGATTGAGAATTTACCCCGCAGCGCTGGATACGTTCTAATATGAACGTGAGCCATGGGTTATAGTTCGATGTGCCAGAGCCATTTGAACCAACCAATGCTCACACGCCGACACACACTGACGCAGCGAGCATGCTCAGCCTAGTGGACATATGACGGCCACATTATCTCGAGATTATGTCCTCATTCTTCTGAAAAATGTCAAGTTCTTAATCGGACTTTGAAGCTCAACTTACCTTCACTATATACAACGAACGCTATAAGGTCGAAAAGCCTTATGCGTTCAAGGTTCCTCTAGAAGATTCTGCTATCCCGTCAAGCAACATCGATTATTCCGCTACTGGGGTCGCTCATATAAGTGATATCAGAGGTCGCGAAAGCAGCTTCAGTCTTTCGAAGCATAGGTTTGCAATACTGCCCACGGGCGATACATTGTCGTATGACGACTATCACGATAAGGTCAAGGTTCAAGACTACCTCAAGGAAATCGAAACATTGCTGAAGAAGAACCTTGAAGCAAAGGACGCTAGGGTGTTTAGGCATGCAGTAAGATCTCTGATTCTAGGGACATAATTGCTATACTGACCGTTGTCTTAGATCCGAAAGCGGAGCCCCGCCTGACCAGACTAGTACTAAGGAAAAACTTACAGCTTTGACCAACTATCTACCGTCGCGCATATAGGTGAATTCCATGAATCGCAGAGTATTGAATGTCCACGGCTCAAAATGTCCAGATTGCACACCCCGTGAGATCTACCAAGAAGTGCGAAGACACCATGGCGCTGACTTTGATCGCCTGTCTAAGTCCAGGATCCAATGGATCAAGTAAGTCACCCGTATCCAGCCTCTCAAAAACAACTGCTGACGCAATGAAAGTGTTTAGAAGCCCCTTAAGCGCCCTCTCCATGACTGGCCCCTAATCTTCTGCGACTCCTCTACCGTTGACAAGACGAAGGACCTCGAGCCCGCCGATGTCGTATACCCCTATTGAGTGGCAGAGAACACGTGCATTTACCATAGCCCGCGATACAAGTGGTATTATCTGAGCGGACAGAAGACGAGTGAGGTTGTTGTGTTCGTGCAAGGTGACACATTAGTGTATGCAGCAGCTAGTAAGCTCGATGAGCATCTAGACACTGACGCGGCTGATCTTTGAACGAAGGTGTGCCTCATTGCTCTGTACGCAACCCGTATACCTCTACTGATGAAGCACCCAGGGAGAGTATTGAAGTTCGATGTCTGGTCTTTCACGACAGCGGGGTTTCGTCTCGCACTTTTGGGTAGTGCTCGCAATGACGTTGAGCACATCGGGCACGGCACTACTCTCACCATTCGGACTAGATGCTTTCACTAGTCATTTGAGTATCACATCTTCCATCTAGGAATATTTCTAGCGTGTGGCAACATACTCCCAGGATATCAATTAAGCTTATACCTAAACATACCCGTAATCTAAGTTCCAACCAACTCTGCAACCCAATTTGATTAGCTTGGCAGAATGAGCGAAAACGTTAAGCAGCCCTGATCGTAAGCATAAAATATCCCACATAAATCAAGACATGAAAAGTCTAGTTGCTGTCTGGTGGTGAGATCCAATGATTAATTGCTGGCTTACAAATAGAAGTAATATTGATTAAGTCCCACCCGCGAAATAGTCTGCACTAGCTCTGCCCACGCACTTTATACATGTTTCTTGCCATTGAGCCAATTTAGAGCAAGAATCTAGCACGGAGTCTCAAACTCAGTGAGACCAAAGTCGCTGATATAAGGTCTCAAGAAACAATGTGACTATTTGATCACTTCGGATAGGTTATAACCACCCGAACTTAATGATCAAACCGTTCCTAAAAGCCTTTACAAAACTGGCTCAGATACTTACAAGATTACTGAACCTGGAGAGAGGGGTAGCCTTATTTCAAACAATGATAGTCTCAGATGACGGTAGTCTCAACCCGCGATGCGTCTTTTTGAGACCCCTAGTATTGCAAAGCAGCAAACCTGTTATAGCTGCTTTGCTGAACTCAAGAATTGAAGGTAGTTATCGTCCTACCTCATGTAGTAAAGGAGCTCAGCAAAGAATCATTGATTTATGATGAATGATATCTTCTTGTTGGAGTCTGACGAAAACATGATATTTTTTCTATTTTTGTAATGCGGTGGAAGAGAACGGTTTTTCACACTGTTCTTCTGAACACAAATCTCCATACACCACAGCTTCTGCCAAGGTCTTGAATTGTAGAGGAATACGCTATGTTCTCAAATAAATCAGACCTCATCTTGTCAAATGTGTCCTATGATTCATCTCTCTATATGCACTTGTGAACAGATTAGCAAGAGTAAAGAATAGTTTTCCAAGCATAGCCTGTTTCCAAGTTCTGATTACATGCAGAAAACAGTGGTTGTGCCATGTGTGATTTGGTGTGTTCGATGTATAAACGAGTCCTATTACACTATTTCTCGAACAGTCGATAGTCTCTAAACGCTGTTAAGAAAGCGAGGGGCTTTCACATTCGGGCTCACATGTGTTGATGAGCGAAGAAACTCTGACGAGTCCTGTGGGTGCTCAGCAGACCACCAGCTAGAGGACACACTCAAAGACAAGTCTAATATCTGGCTAGCGACTTCTTCGGCGAAAAACGCAAGAAAGGCGCAAAATAGAGCAAGGGGGCGGTGTATGTCCTTGATAGAGTGGTGGAGACTGCAGGTTGATCATGTGCCACCCTTCAAGGTATCCCGGCAAATCCGACCGCTGAGGGGCATGGAAGACGGCTCGTTGTTTTTTTGTGGCTGTTCTTCCCATAAAACTCTTGTCTAGTGTCGGCCCAGATCGAACACGTATCCAATCACGTTCTGACGTGGCGCAAATGAAAAGCGAGTTGGCTTCTGTGTCCTATCGTACAAGGCTATTCCTCGAGGTCGCCGGGCTAAGTTCAGTCCTGCCTTAGAGGAACTCTTGGATAATATGTAATAGGCAGACTTTCTTTGCTGCACATTATTTTGAAGCCGAGGACGAAGGATACGCGTTAATTGGCACCACGAAACGTCTCTGCGCTTCCCATCTCACCACCAAAACGTCCCACCTACCTGCGGCTGGGAGCGTACACCACATGGCTACCAAAGCAAATTAAGGTGCATGGTGGCGCATCGAGGATGTGCCGCTGCTGCCGCCACCTGCAATTGCGTCGGCTCCTCGCGGATCCTGCCTCATCGGGCGGGGATCGAGTTTCAGCCTCGTCAGTCGAAAACCTCAGCCTGGTCTGTCGAGAGCAGCACCGGTGTACATCTCCGGACACCAGGCAGATTTATGCGACAGTTCTCGCGTGAAGCACATGAGTCGAGGCATCAAGGACTCAAGAGCTATCAGGCCCCTCCTTGTTCATCAAGGGAGGTTGAGCACCCTTACACATCTTGGTCAGCTGGCCGCCATTTCGCAAGCTTGACTCATTACTCTACACCCACAGCACCTGAATACAACTTCAGAGGACGATCATATCCGCAGGATCTGTCGGAATCAACATGTTTATACCACTCCTAGATCATTTGGGCTTATCTATCAACAGCTTCCCCGCGATGGATCCTGTCGGATGTGGGAGCACAGGGCAGACATAGATGAGGCAGAAGGTTGTTGTATTAAGAGAGCTACATAGAGCGATTATATACACAACCAGGATGAGTAAGCAGGTGACTAACAGAGTCACGTGAAATGTAGTTCACAGTGTACCGTGTGAACTGAGGTACAGGCTGACAGATCCTATGACGAAAAGAGCGCACCATGCTCGAAATTCGGGTCAAGATAGCCCCTCTGATACTGATCGTCAACTGGCTGGACAATGGGCAAACCCAAGCGACGTTTTATCTGTTCTTCTCATCATCGGAGGTGACATAGTCCAGAAAGCGTTGGCTCAAGCGTCCGGAGGGTATTTCACCCCTGTTTGTTTCTCATTTGGCTGGGTTGCATACTCGCTCAATGCTCTTGTCAGCATCATCGGTGATGGGAGGTTATTACCCGAACCGGATCATCCCGTGAAGGTCTTCAACCTCGAGAATGGGTATGTGCGGGAGAATAAGAATTGGGTTATCGGTCGTATTTTGAGGGACAACACCATGCGGTTAAACAAAAGTCGACCACTCGGTGTCAATGGTATCAGGATCTCAGTATACGATGCACTCGACGCTACGGTAATGAACTCTTACAATCTTTAGTGATCTCACCAAAGCTAACGCTCACAGGCAGAGCCTTCAATCGCAGGTTCTGGGCGACTTCGTTGGTATGGTGTCATAGTAATGTTGCTTCAACACTGTGTTGCTGCCATTCCCATCGGATTATATCGCGAATGGGGCATTTTGTTGGTAACTGCTGCAGGGACAATTCTTGCCGTGATTGCCGGTGCTCTGCCCCAATGGCGTATCGAAAAATGCTCAAAATCGAGCAAATCAAAAAAGAACTTTGCTCTTACGGCGGGTAATGGGTCTCGCGACATTATGATCATTCGGGGGAACGGCAAGTGCATTGACCTAGAGGACCTCTCAGCGATTCAAATGCCCCGATCCTCACGGGCATGGGGATCCTATCCACTTTTGTCAAGACAGATCTTTAAAGACGGGAAACCGAAGACACACAGAAATGGGGTGCCTTATAGAGAGGCCCGTTCTTTCAAAGGCATACCGATCGGCTTCTGGATCACGATTGTCGTAGTAGCTGTTCAATTTGTGCTATGGGTGGCGCTACTGATTGCGGTCGCTGGGCTAAGATCCCATGTATGGTTCCTGCTCGGTGTAGGTGGCTTGGGAATGCTTCAAAATGTTGTTGTTGCAGCCTCAAGCCGCAGCCCACAGAAGCGAAACTTGAACTTGCAGCTGATAGAAGTAATCTTAACCCGAAAAGTCATGGATGGTCTCATGGATCTGGAAGTAGAATATGAAGGATGCGGAGGTGCATTGCGGCAGGAGTTCTTCCCTGGAAAACTCCGCGCAAGGGAAAATGAATGGTGGTCAGGCGAAAAGGATGCTTACGATCATGAAAGAGAGCGCGAAGTTGACAGAAGGGGCCGGCCACGACGGTTTCTGCCTGTCTATGTCAAGTCTTCCGATAGCACTAAAGTCTGATGGGAAGGCTACCAGAGTTTTCTGCGCATCCAGCAGATATTGTGGCGGGAAATTACAGAGGGACGACACAGTTGCTGTTTCAGAAGTCTCGCTTGGACTCTTAACATCGTGGTATAAACAAAAACTTGAAAAACTTCATGTCTACTTCATCATCAGTACTCTGTCATCCCTCGCCATGGGCGGAGCGGATAGCGATGCGCTTCTGATACTTCAACAATTTGCAATGCTCGTATCTATCTGATTAGATAACGCTCCTAAAGGCCTACGTAAAACATGGAAACTCTAGAAGGAAACTGAGCGAATTTGTGTCACAAATGTTTCAGTTACCTCTACTTCGCCCTTGACCCTGACCTCTGCCTATTCCATTGTCCCCTGTCTCAGAGCGACGTAGGGTCCCACCTCGAATTCTTCCACGCGTAATCCCCCTCGATGATCCAGCATTGTTTGGCTCGACTGGCTCGGTGTTGCGTCGTCGAAGTAGATTCCCTGGGGCGTTCCTCTGATTGCGATAGCCACCCCTGCCTCGTGTGGAAAAATTTGAATTCCTGACCGAGCTCATGAATGATTCTATTCTTGGGAGTCTTGAACCCACAAAGGGCGCATGAAACAACGTCGGGCTGCTTTTATCATCTGCCACAGGCTCATCTTGAACCACGGGCATAGAAGGCCTTTCTTCGAAGTAGGCATCAACGATCCATTCTTGGTCGCTTGGAAGCTCCTCTCCACAGATGAAACCAGGACTCTTGAATTTATCCTTTGTAGTCATAAGTTGGCGTAATTTTTCTGATCGGTCTACGCCAATGGCTCGCTGTATTAAAATGCGACATATGATGTCGACTTTGTATACCCGAGTGAAAACGCGTGAACCATGTCGGCCTGGATGCATCTCATCGACGATATTGACAAGAAGCGCAATTTCTTGTCGTTCGCGTGGTTTAGGGCGACAGAGAATGATTGCAAATCTCATCTTCTCTAATGCCGTTCCCAACGGAGTGCATTCGGACAGATCTGCTCTCCGGAATTTATACCACTCGTCGAAGGTGCTATCACACGGGAACTGCACATAGTCATCTCCTTTCGGCCAAGCGTCCTGCGAATTCCTGCAATGTAGCAAGAATCCCGGATATTTCACGCAGAGACCTTTTCCATGATTCAACCGTGCTGTAGATTGCGGAAGACTAAGGGGATCGGGAAAATCGATCTCCTTGCCTGTCATCCAGCTTCTGGGCGCCCAACCGAAACCCGCAAGGGGCAAGCGCTCACCCGGTAGGAATATGATACCAGATGGAATACAGCCAGGACTCTGATCTTCCAGCTCGACCCACAGCTCCTTCATCATCTCAGCCACTCTGAGTTTATCCTCAGGACTCGGGTTGTGAGGATCTTCGAAGTTGTGACGTTGAATTGCCAAGTTTTGCTTGCCATTCGGTAAACCTCTTGCTGCTATAGCGCGTTTTTGATTCAGTTCGAAAAGAGCTTCTAGAACGATTGGCTCATCCGTTTTACGATGTATAGTCTGTTTTGAGTCAGTGGTCAAATATTGACGCTGTAACAAGACTGCCTTACCCGCCATTGCGCTGAGCGCCAGACGCTGGCGATCAAGTCGTAACTATTCTCCGGAGTTACATTCGAGTGTCGAGCCAATCTCTCGTCTCCCATGATGTGAGCAAAATATGTCTTTGCTGATGTCGCGAGATTCGAGGTCAGATGATGAGTAGAGCGGCGATATCTTTCTTCAAGGTCATCGACCTCCATCAATTCTGGTCCATCAAATGCGAACGATATTTTGTGGCTGAGGTATGCTTCTTGGAGGGTCCAGAGACGGCGCATCCAGCCACTTGCAAGTACTTTTAGCGCTGTATAATGGTAAGCAGTCCCGGGTTGCATGCTGTCTAGACCCAGATCTAGCACAATCGTCGATCTGGCTGCACGATACACTTCGTCGATGCGACTTACTGCCATCTTGCGTGTATCACCGTCCCGCGGTATCGCCAGTGTGTCCATCCAAAAGAGGGGGTGACCATTTGAGTGCCAACGACTTCCTTCTATCATTTGTGAAATGTATTTGAGTTGACATTCGAATAACTTTGGTTCTTTTCGATTTCCATGGCCGTCAGACCATACATGAGAAATGGCTGTGTAAATAATTCCAGGCTGATAGGACTTGACATTGAGCTTGGAGTTGATCGCATCGTACTCCATCAGGGGTATGTTTCCGTGTCGAATCTCTTCGTTGACTTCGTCTTCTGATGGCCCAATCATCTCACAATTGACAGTAGTATTCGACTCGCTCGGACAGTCTCGTCTGTGCCTGGATTTGTAATTCTTCTTGCCATCTTCAGACTTGAACTTGCACTGTTCCTTTGTGCAATTTTCATGTCCTTGAAGTACATGAAACTCGTGGTCCACGGTACCAATCTCCCGATACGCTTGTTTTGCTGCTAGCAAGGCTGTGGCCTGGTTGTGTGAGAACGATGAATCAAGACCACTTCTATGAAGTAACACTTACATGCTTACGCAATTGACAAGCCAGGACATGGATGGTTCTTTTACACCAACCGGCTTTGCGCATCGCAAACACAACAGCAGCAGAAACCCCCCAACCTTCGTTCACATTACCGTGCCAGCCTTGTATCGTGTAACCTAGGCGTTCAGTAATTTTGCCCTTCGCGTTGGTAAGAGTTTCTCCGAGGACAAGTAGGGAAAGAACAAGCTTCCTATTTATTTGATTCCTCACATGTCCCCAATCATCGCGATCGTTGGGCGCCCATTCATCCCAGTCGAAATCGGCCAATTTTGACACAATGTGTCTGGCTTTATCCAAGGCCAATTGAGCCCGGATCATGCGCATGGTCAAATCTTTTCTGTTTGCTGGCTCTCCTGATTCTCGCTCCCATTGTAATAGCCAACCCTCGAGGGCTTTCGTGTTGATATAGCCACTATCGGTGAAATTTTGTTGTTGTATCGGAATACCTTCGAGCACTGTGTGCAGAAGACCGAAGTAGAGCCATTGCTGATAAAATTCGTTAATATCGAGATTGGAGTCCTCCAATCTGCCGGTCGCGTCTGTCCATTCACATCCAGGTCTGCTTGGAAACGCAAAAAAGTCGTCGCCGGCTGAGAACTTGAGAGCATGAGATTGTGAGTAGTACTTCGGTCTGAAATCGTCGCCTAGTTCAAGATCTAAGTGATCCATGTTGTGTTACTGTAGGCAAAACCAACAGCGGATAGTGATTCCTGCGAGGAGGCTGGAACATAAGGTTGCACCCGCGTTTGGCCGTGCAGCGGCCCACTCGTAAGGGGTCGGCCGCAATCATGATGCGCAGCCCGATGAGGACAAATGAGACGAGGTCACGGTCAGCCTTCTATATGGTCTCGACAACTAGCTGATCCAAATCTGTAAAGTGGCGTAAAATGAGCGCTAATCTATGTTCCCACGAGGGTCGTGCTTTGTCTTGAGGGTGTGCAGCGCATTTTGTCCTATAGGCTGAAACATGCATGGCAGTGCGCCTTGGCTACTAGCGCCTTCGCTGACGTGGGCGTGTCCGTGGTCGCTGGACTTATGTATCCGAGCTGCCCACCGATTTTGTCCTCCAAGAAACCCTGCTACTATCCTGCTTTCGTCTTCGATTGCCACAACCAGGTCCAAATGAGCGAAGTGAGCATAACAAACTGACACACCACCGAACGTCAACCAGTGAGACATGAAGATCAGAAATAATCATGTTTTTAAAACCGTCGCACAAGGCAATGATGTCCAGTACGTAAACTATGAAAGTTGACGTCCGGTTCTCGGTATACTGACTTTGTTTGAGTATCATCCTAGTCCATGGATTAAAGGATCATTATAAACCGCTCATGCATGCATGCTTGGATTACCTGCCGCTACTGCGAGACAAAAGCACGAGGCCACAGCTCAAGGGTGCAAGTCTCCATATCTTTGGCTTCACTACTGAGACGCTCTTTCGAAGAGGCAAAGCAGAACTTCAGTCCCTAGCTGATAGCCTCCTGCGAACAAGCATCGAGAGACTCTACAATGACGAAGTGTGTTACGATCAATTCACAATCTCGTAGCGCACTGATCACTAACTTCTTTGAAGCCATCACAATGCTTCATGTTCATTGGACATGGATTAGCATGCTGGATTATCCAGCATGCCTTGGCCTCTCGCAATCCCACTACAACGTCTGCGAAGGTGGACAGCATTTGTGGGGTAATTCTATGGGATCCCCCTGAGAGGCAGGAAAAATCTGAATGGATCAAATTTGCTGCGCCTTACATTAAGACAGCCCGCGAAGATGCTGTATCGCTTCAAGCTCAATTGATTGGCACTATCGAAAAGAACTTTGAGTTGCTTGAACATCACGCGGATTCTAAAGTACCTGCTGTCAAAAGGATCGAGAAAACCAGTCTCACTGGATACGAGGTAAGAGCGCCAAGATGATCATCTAGCCATGATTAAAATGAGAGACAGACAAAGTCCATATTCTCCCCAATGAGGCGAGCGCAGTCCCTCTTGTATAGGCGCACAAGAAGCGTCGCGAGAGAGAGCCCCGAACAGATGTTTCCACCAGTCAATGAATCAGCAATAGATCTGCTCGCTCTATTGGTATCTGAAATATACGAGCGACGTGCAACTCGGCCAAGGCTGCAGAGTGAAAGCCAGGCTGCGGAAGATATCTCAGTGCTCGCGAAGACAACGCTCATCGATGCACCACGTTTGCAACACGAAGTAGGCTTAGCCCCGTTCGATCAGTCTAAGCAGAGTTCGCCATTCTCACACAGCTTGAATGGCGTTGGCGCACAGGAAAATATGTCACCCCATGACCTACGCTTCTCATTGCAAGTCGCTTCTCCTCCACAGTCCCGCAGGCACTTGAATCGAAGTGTCAGTCTCTGTTCATATAGGAACTCGAACTCGAGTTTGAGCATTCGCTCTCCTATCGCTCTCAGGCGCAGTCTTAGTCTGAATCTACCAAGGCTCGGAAGGTCCAAGTCAAGTACCTTTTCTCACATGAAATCCAGTCAGAGTTCAAGGTGGAGTTTCCGCCGCTATATTTCACGAAGCCCTCGGCCGCCTTCATCTCGAGCATCTAATCCTGGATTTGACTTGCGATCGGAGGAGTATTCAACCAACAGAAGTTCCTTAGAGCAGACACCTCCCACAAGACACGCGATTATGATTGACGATGATATTGTTCAGGGGGCCTCTGGAGAGCCGCTGAAGGAATATTCAACATATTTACGAGAGACCTTCGCGAATGAAGATATCATCAAAACAGTTACTACCTCAATGCAGTTACCAGAACAGCTTAGTGAGCTTCAAGAGAGCGAGAGTGCTCTACGAGAATTGCAGTTTCACGCCCGAGCTTACCTATCCCGCGGAGAATACGCTCACGCAGGGATTCTATACGCGCAGATGTCTGTACTTCCATACAGACGACAGTCAAGACGACTAGGAGCCGATACGTCTGACCTTTCAGCGGAATTTGAATTCGAAATTGAGCATCAATCGGCGATGAGAGCTTTAAGGCAGGGCGAGTTGGATGTGGCAAGACGAACTTTCGAAAAGTTAAAGGAAGAACACCAACGACTCAAATTATCTATGGCGGCCAGGTGGAGTTTGAATCATTGGTTAAGCACGGTCTACATGGAGCTCGGAATGTACGACCAGGTCATCATATTGACAGACGAGATACCCAAACCAATTGAGCCTCATGCGAATGCAAGCGAGTCGTCATATCTGGATCAGCTTTCTGAGCATCAGCCCGAGTGGTTGATCTATCATGCGCAGGCTTTGTCATGTCTTGCAAGAGCACGGATATCTGAAGTAGAACAGGCATACAAACAGATTGAAGGACTGTACACTGCTTATCAGAAAAGAGTCAGAGATAGAGTCAGGAGACTTTGTGAGACAAGGACTGAACTCTGTGACGAGGAAGAGAGATGGGCACAAACGGAGCAGTTTTTGCGCTTCAGGCTGACAGTTGTCGAGGTCCAAATACTTGCAGGGCAACGGAAAGCTGCGAAGACAATTGTCGATGACGACATCTCCAAGGACTGTGCTCGTATACTGGGAAAGGCTCATCCTTTGAGTATTCAGAGACTTGTATTGAAGACCCAATTGGTGTTGCCTTTAGCCACCAGTCAGTGCGATGGGGCATTTCTGGACTTACAAGACGCCATGCAACATCGCTACCCGAGACTGCATCCACTATCTTTGTCCGTGTGCGAGCTACAAGTTGCCATCAGCCTGAGACAAGGGCGCCTGACGGAAGCTATGAGCGCTGTCAAAGACCTTATTTCAAGGATTGATGATGCTGGTATGGGTAAACACCACTTTAGATCACTTCAAGCACGTCAATGGCGCATACGGGTGCTTTTCGAACGTGGCGAAAGTTTAGACGCATTGTGCAAATCAGAAAAGCTTATTCGTGCTTGTGAGAATCATGGAGCCACAAGTTCGATGCATCTTCTTGCATTCACATGTGTGGTGGACATGGCTCTTATGCATCTCAGATTGCGCCATTATGGTACGGCAGAGATCACATTGCTGAAGTTCTTCGATGGCGTTCAGCGCTCCATGTTACCCGATATACCTATGTCGAAATATGGCGTGGATCGCATTTCCGATATGACCTCCAAGGATATCGTTGCATATCTCTTGGAACTTCCGGAGAACAGCGAGAGCAAAACTCCTGTCAGACGCTCGTTGGTCGTATCATACTTGACGGCCTTGCATTGTCTCTACAATTGTTACCTGGAAAGACAGGCTCTCGAGTCTGAGACTTTAGATCTATTAGCGATGTATATTCGCGATCGTCACAAGCATCAATCGATCGGCCTCGGAGAGGAACTGGAAACAACTACACTTCTGTATGATCTTGCAATCACGAAACGAGAACAGCAAGATTACGACGAGTCTTTGGCGCATCTCCAAGAAGCACGAAAACTTTTCACGTATGCTCTGGGCCATGATCATCCGCACACACTTACTGTCGATTTCGAGTCAAAGCTCGTGAAAATGTTGCACCAACATAGTGGGCAAGATTCCGAGTACACTGAGCGGCTGAGTAGTATCGAACACAAAGCAACAAGTAGTTCCGGGCAAATTGGTGCAATTGCGGACTCCGGCCGCGGTTTTGACCTCCTTCGACCGCAGAAGACGATCCTTATCCGCCTTGATAACGCATTGGGTGGATCCCACTTTGTTAGTGTAGCTGCACGTATTGACCTGGCTAATGCCCTTTGGAAGTGTGGTTATGCGCAAGCTTCTGAGCATCTGCAGCTTGAGATGATGTGGTATCTTCTACCATACAAATCAACATGTTTCCAGGACACGCCAGCTCTGCCATTCACTGCCAGCGAAACAACACTGCTGTCCTGGTCTCAAGATCGAGCCAGAATTCTCAGGGAAAAACTCCATCACGCCTTTGAGAATTTATTCTCGGCTGTGGATACAGCTGCGGCGCCAATTGATGATCGATACCTGTCTGCAATTGCTTCGTTTGCTTACGACAAGCATAACAGTGGGTACTGTGTCGAAGCTGTTACATCCAAAGAAGCATACCTTGCTTTGTGCACAGTCTCTGGAATGAGTTCGCATGAGCTAGCTGAAACGACACGAGAGCTTGCGTACATGCGACTGGAGCTTGGATACATGCACCAGTCACATGCCGACACGTGTTTGGATCCAACTGTTCGCAACCAGCAATACAAGCATGCAATCAGGATCTTTAAGGCTATTCTTCAAATGGGGGAGGTAATAGCAATTCCGTTGTATAATGCAGCAAGATCGCTATTAGGAGCCGTCTATTACCAACAAGGAAGATTCTCGTTGGCTCAAGATGAGCAAGAGAAGGTTTACCAGTCTCTCAAAGAAGCTCAGACGGATGCTATATATACGTTACTTGACAGCATTCACAATTTGGCTTTGACGGAGGAGTCTTTAGGCAAGATTGACAAAGCGCTCGCATTGTGGCATGAAGGCAAAAAGCTCAGCTCGCAGGGGCTAGGACTCTATGATGAACATATCAAGCTCTTTGAAGATAAGTTGAGGGACGAGGCTGCTCCTCGAACACGTCCATCGACTGCGACAGATTCGCCAAAAGGTAATCAGCGGGACTCCGTGATTGCGGCATCTCCCAAGTGGAATGGTTGATAAGATGAGCCCCGAGAACCAAAGTAAAGGTCGTTGTTTGATCTGTCGTGGTTTTTCGTGATTGACAGTACCACAAAAGACGATGTTACCATCTGTTTAGAGACTGCTTCTAAGCCTACACTATTTGGTGACCTAGGAAATATATTGCGATTCATGATGCTTCACAGCAGTCACTTGTGGGGCTATCTCCGTTCAGCAAATTTTCTATGAACTTGATCTCGAATTCTCTGAAAAGACATTTTCAAGAGTTGATAGAGCCACTGCGTCTGTGATCCTGATGGCGCCTTTTGTGTCGTAACTCAAGGCAATGCTATCTACCTGGCCGTGATTTACCACCAAAAAAGAATACCCTCCCTTTTGCCCCCCGGGGGGGGGAGGGAGCGCCCCGGGGACCCCTCTCCTTTCCGCCACTTAGATTGGATTCCCTACTAATAAAAAAGTTTC
>QVXC01000237.1:0-52857 GCA_003501895.1 Phaeosphaeria sp. A1 3.1a
GCTTTTAGCTTACCGCTATCACTACCGACAAATCAAGCTTGCTTTATCTGTGAAGCCAGCTTCTACCTTCAAGGCGGTCTATTGGGAATATGTTTCACTCTTCCCCGTCTCCACATCACGCTAGAGCGACAGACAGCTTGAACAGACGAGCAAGGTAGCTGGAAATAATCTTACTTATTCACAAGCACGATGTAAACTCATCGGCGACTAGATAAGACAAAAAACAAAATATCACGTTAACACCTTCCTCAGTGGTGCCAGAGGTGACTTCAGGGAGAGTTGCGAATCAAAACATGCGTAATGACGTAGAAAATAGTTATCACGTTAACCTGCCACGGAAAAGCTGGCGGGCCAGAGGTGACTTTTTAGGCCGTCGATGAGCCAGGACAGAAAAGTAGTGCAGCTCATGCTGAAGGAGTCTCAGCCCCTCCAACAGTGCCAGCTGCGCCTACAGCAGTAAAACCATCGGTGGTGATGTTGACCGCGCCGGCTTGTACAAGCTATGCATCTCGTTAGCTCCTGAAATCGTCACAGCCATCACCAGCAACTTACAGCGCGGCTCAAATCGTCAATCAAGTCCTCCGGATCCTCGATCCCCACACACAGCCTAACAATGTCCTCAGGCATATTGCGTTCCTTCCTCGTCTTCTCGTCGATACTGGCGTGGCTCATGCGACAGGGCATACTGATCAAGCTATTTACGCAGCCGAAGCTGACACTGATTGCCCACAGACGCGCGCCTTCGACAATCCGTTCACTGACAGCGACATCGCCCGTCTCAAACGACAGCACAGCGCCCGCGCCACGTGCCATACTCCAGTGCAAGTCGTACTGGGGATGCGACTTCAGGCCCGGGTAACGGACCTTGAAGCCATGTGCCTCGAGGAACTCAGCAATGCGCATGGCGTTTGCTTGTTGCTTTTCCATGCGCACGCCGAGCGTCTTGACGCCGCGAAGGAGCAGCCAGGAGTCAAAGGGCGAGAGGCCGCAGCCGGATGCATTGATTGTGAAGTAGAGACGGTCGCCGAGGGCGGAGTCGTTGACGGCGATGACGCCGGCCATGAGGTCATGGTGGCCGGACAGATACTTGGTACCGGACTCGTAGACGATGTCGGCGCCCAGATCGAGCGGGTTGAGCAACATGGGCGACATCATGGTGTTGTCGACAGCGACAACGGCGGCGGGGTTTGCCTCGTGGACAATGGCGGCAATGGAAGGGATGTCGCAGATCTTGATCAAGGGGTTCGTGGGCGTCTCGAGCAGGACCATGGCCGTCTTCTTATTGGCCACCTCGCGGACCTTTTCGGGGTTGGTGGTGTCGACATGGTGCACGATGATGCCGCCGTGGGTGGACAGGTACTTGAGCAGCCTGTTGGAGCCGCCGTACAGGTCGTCGCCTGTGACGACTTCGTCGCCGGGCCGCAGCAGGCGGGTGATGACGTCAAGGGCGCCCATACCAGACGAGACGACGAGGGCGCGGTCTGCTGCCATGATCTTGGCTAGATGGCGCTCGAGGTGTGTGCGCGTGGGATTGCCCGAGCGTGTGTAATCGTACTCGCCGCTGCCGCCTGCCGATTGTTGCTTGAAAGTTGCCGACTGCTACTGTCAGCCTGATATCATATACTCTGATATCCACAGAATGCGTAGGAAACTTCCTTACTTGGTAAATGGGCACAGAGCTGGCGTTGTACTGGTCGTTGCTCTCCGAGTAGACCAGCTCGGTTGCGAGGGCATATTTCCTGCCATTGCGGGGCGTGCTGGGCGCGGGCGAGGGGGGGAGGTTGTGGCCGTCGAGATCGAGGGCAGGCAATTTGCCTTTGGAGCTTTCACCAGCCATGTTGGAAAGACGTTGTGGGAGTGTCAGCGAGTTGAGCGCTGTCTCGCAACCGTGTGGCGGACCGCAGGTGCAGGCCTGTGGTGAAAGGCGATGCGATGTCGGGCGGTGATGTCAATGCCTGAGACCGAGTGCTGATACAACTGCTCGAAAATGTCTAGGTGATGGGAGCGTGTGTGTGATGGAGGAGGAGGACAGCAGCAGGCGAAGTATACAGCGGCATCTGCAAGGTACCTTTGGCCCAAGTGACGGAGGTGTGGGGAGTCAGCGCTCCAATTGCGCGATCTACAGCACTTCTGGTTCGCTCACCCACCATCGGCAGTTTTCGCAACCCTCCGGCCTTCGGCGACTCAGGTTCCTTACCCCAGATTGAGACATGACATCCCATCTGCCGTGAACCGTTCCGCGACTCTACACCTCACACACACCGAGCACTTGCATGAAAAATAAATCATTACATTCTTTTCATGAAGAAGAGTATCCTGTAGAGCCTGGGTCGTCCATGTGAAGATGCCCACATTACATACAACAACGCCTTGCCAGTCCAAATGCCAACGCCCGTGATTCCAGCCCAATGCTCCTGGTATAAATAAACAGCATCAACCATATGAATACAAAATAAGAAGCCCTTCCACTTAGGTCCGCTCGGGTCCCAATCCAATTTCCCGACTACTTTTAACATGGATGCACGGCGGGGAAGCCCTTTCGGACATGCAGGTTCAACTTGAACTCGAAGATACCTTCCTCCGTTCCGCAATACAGCGTTCTTCCGTCCTGGCTCATCGCTAACCCCGCGGTCCGAACACCCAGGCTCGGATCATGCATGAGACGGCTTGGGCGACGGAGGCCTAGGCTGAACTCGTATGTTTCCGTTGCCGGCTGGCTGGCGCGAGCATTGCGAAGACGTTCACGCATTTGTGTGAGTTGCCGTAGACGGCGCAGCTCACTGCGAAGCTCCGGCGAATTCGACGTGCTCGTGCTGTTGGCGTTGGCGTTGGCATTGGCCGTATTGACCGTTGCAACGCGATATATGGCATCTGCGTTGCGCGCTTGTATGGTCAGCGCCTCCTCGATTGTGCGCCATGCATCGTCTGTCGATGTAATCAGCTCGTTGGCAACGCGACGAGCATGTGCTGGTATCACATTCGGCGATCGCGTCGGGGTCGAGTCCGTGATAATAGTGTGGCTGTCTGTAGGAACGTTGACAGTGCCAGGATCAATCGAAACCACAACCGACGCTTGACGTCTGGGAGCTGTCCTTTCCTGCGTGGAGCGAGTCAACCTGCGATTGTGTTCTTCTTCAAACGCCGCGATAAATTCGATTGGATCTCGGCTGGCGCTTGCTCGATGCCTCCGACTGTTGTAGACTATGCTCCGTGGCGTGATACCTTGATCTTGAGCCTCTTCCCGCTGTCTGGTAGTCCGCAATGTCTCAATGACCTGCCTTTCATGAGCGGTCAGACCATGCGGATCATTGTCCGATTCTACTACACCGAGTGACCTGTGCAGTCGTCGTCGTTCGGAATCAGCTTCAAAATACTCAGTCGCGGCATTCACGGCTGCGGTTGTGCCATCTGAATCTAAAGCGCGGCGGTAGCTGCGGATGAAATCTGCCTCTCTGCGCAGTTCGTGCATCTCAGGGCTGACCGTAAGGTCAAAGTCGGCAATTTCAGTCTTTTCAAGACCTTCCTCTTTCGGATCCAGAACAAGCACCTGTTTTACTTTCAAACCGGAGCGAAGATCAGCGACACAGACTTTACCCTGGTCCTCGCTCCAGATGAGGAGATCCCATGGACTAGGCGAAAAGTACATGGTTCTTACAGCGCCGGCTCCTGTCGCAGTGTCCGGCCGAGTCGAGCTGATCAATTGCACAACTGCGTCCTCGCCATATTCGACCTCTCTCAAAAGGTCCACGTCAAGCACCGAGATGTATCCGCATTCAGAGCCTACAGCACAGAGTCGGCCTTGAGGCGACCAAGCTGTAGAAAAGTAGCCATCAGCACCCTGACCATGAGGAGGCCGGTAAAGCGCAACGTGATCGAGGAGCTGCCACCCTGGAGGGAGTACCTGTGTGCGACCTTCGGGTGATTTTACACTACTCAGCCGTTCGGTCCTGGCCCTCTCGAAGAAGTAGGCGGTCGGAGCATCCCCTACCGCGACAAGCAGCTGCGAATCTGGCGATATAGTGGCATGGTTCATAGCAAAGGGCAGGTCCAGAACGGTGAGCTCTAGGTTTTGCGTCAGGGAATAGATGCGCACTGTCTTGTCATTGTTGGTCAGGACCGCGACTACCTCATCGTGGCCATGGTCGTCGATGGGAAGCTTGTGTATAGAGATGGAGTTGACAATATCCTCCCCAATCTTCTCGAAGCGTATGCGATGGGCAGCACCGAGCAGCGGAGGGCGAGGCAAGCGATGGCGGAACTCGAGAGGCAGCGAGGAATCGACGTGAGACGGATCGGCTGGAGGAAAGCCGGTAATCTTGATGGCGGCGAAGTTGCCCTCGTCGGCCCCGCCAATACACACATATCCGTGGGCTGAAGCAGTGCAGCGCGCCTCCCAGGGCAGGGTCGTCACGTGGGCCTGGATATGCGTGGCGACATTCAGACAGTAGACGTTGGCGCCGCTCGCATAGTAGATGAGATCCGGCTCGGGGGAGCTGATGAAGTGGCGCAATTGATAGTGGCTGTACCGGGTCAGCCTCGACTGCAGACGGCATATGCGCTCGTGGGCAGCTCACGCGATAGGGATCTTGGTGGGATAGTAGGATTTGGAAGGCAGCACAAACGTGTCCGTGGCGCACACGAAGTCATCGACGGCCATGGCGTGCGGTCAGGTGGGCGCTTGTCGCAGCATATCTGAGTGGGCGTGGTGGACGTCGCGGTCGAGGTCGACGCGGCGAAGAATGGCGCAACGGTGCTCTACGTCACAGCTGGCGATGGAGGAGACGGCTGCGAGTGCAGACAGCAGCGGCGGGGCGCAGTGCGGGGCAGAGGGCGGCGGGGTTATATGGGCAGTTGTTCTACAGGGCATGCGGTGATATATTCTATATTGAGAGTTGGGTGGTGTGTGTCGTGCGTACACGCTGCGCTCGCTGGACAGCGACGACCATGGGACGGGGCCGCAGAGGGAAGTCACGACAGACGCGCCAAGCTTTCTGGGCGGTAGGTACCATCGCACCTGCCGTCAGCAGCACCACAGCACGACGCATAACAAAACACCAGAACAATAGCACAACACAACACCAATTGGGCGTCATACACCTCGCCTCCAAGATCAGGTCGTCGCCAGCCTCGCGCCGCATCGATCCGCACAGGCGCCGGCGGGAACCTCGGCGGCGATTCGGCTTAGCGCGCTGCTCGGAGAGAAATTTCGAGAAGGCAACGAAATCTGCTCCACCGTCAAAGCTCCATCGAGTCCGTCATATATTATCCTCGCCCATCCCAACGACCTGCTCTCTACCCAATCTCTTGTTGTCTCCATCTCCCGAGCAACGCCCCCCGTCCACATCCACAATGCTGTCTTCAAGACTATCACGGACGGTGAGTGCTGCTGCCCGCGCACCGCACGCGAGACACACACTGACGTCTTCACAGATTTTGCCGCGTGCAACCTCAGCTGCATGGCGCGCACCCGCCTTCAGGGCCCCCATGGCCTCCAAGTTCGTGCGTGGCTACGCCGAGGGCGGCGAGGAGAAGGTCAAGGGCTCCGTCATCGGCATTGATCTGGGCACCACCAACTCTGCCGTTGCCGTCATGGAGGGCAAGGTCCCGCGCATCATTGAGAACTCCGAGGGTGCGTCCACTCCTCTCACCTTCACACAGACGCAACAACGTACTGACCTCGACCAGGTGGCCGCACAACCCCCTCCGTCGTTGGCTTCACCAAGGAGGGCGAGCGTCTGGTCGGCATCGCTGCGAAGCGCCAGGCCGTCGTCAACCCCGAGAACACGCTCTTCGCGACCAAGCGTCTCATCGGCCGCAAGTTCTCAGATGCGGAGGTCCAGCGCGACATCCAGCAGGTGCCCTACAAGATTGTCCAGCACACCAACGGCGATGCGTGGCTCGAGGCCCAGGGACAAAAGTACTCGCCTTCGCAAGTTGGTGGCTTCGTCCTCGGCAAGATGAAGGAGACGGCCGAGTCCTACATGGGCAAGAACGTCAAGAACGCCGTCGTCACCGTCCCCGCCTACTTCAACGACTCGCAGCGTCAAGCCACCAAGGACGCTGGCCAGATCGCCGGCCTCAACGTCCTCCGTGTTGTCAACGAGCCCACCGCTGCCGCCCTGGCCTACGGTCTTGACAAGGCCACCGACAACGTCGTTGCTGTCTACGATCTTGGCGGTGGTACCTTCGATATCTCCATTCTCGAGATCCAGAACGGTGTCTTCGAGGTCAAGTCCACCAACGGTGACACTCACCTCGGTGGAGAGGACTTCGACATCACCCTCGTGCGCCACCTCGTCCAGCAGTTCAAGAAGGAGCAGGGCATCGACCTGAACAGCGACCGCATGGCTATCCAGCGTATCCGCGAGGCTGCTGAGAAGGCTAAGATTGAGCTGTCTTCATCGTCCCAGACCGACATCAACCTGCCCTTCATCACTGCCGATGCCTCCGGCCCCAAGCACATCAACACCAAGTTGACCCGTGCTCAGCTCGAGAAGATGATGGATCCTCTCATCTCCCGCACCGTCGACCCCGTCCGCAAGGCTCTCAAGGATGCCAACCTCCAGCCCAAGGAGATCTCCGAGGTCATCCTCGTCGGTGGCATGACCCGTATGCCCAAGGTCACCGAGTCTGTCAAGAGCATCTTCGGCCGCGACCCCGCCAAGTCTGTCAACCCCGATGAGGCTGTTGCTATCGGTGCTGCTATCCAGGGTGCCGTCCTTGCTGGTGAGGTCACTGACCTGCTCTTGCTCGATGTCACCCCTCTGTCGCTCGGTATCGAGACTCTCGGTGGTGTCTTCACCCGCTTGATCAACCGCAACACCACCATCCCCACAAAGAAGTCCCAGGTCTTCTCCACTGCCGCCGACTTCCAGAGCGCTGTCGAGATCAAGGTCTACCAGGGTGAGCGTGAGCTCGTCCGTGACAACAAGCTCCTCGGAAACTTCCAACTTGTTGGCATTCCTCCTGCCCACCGCGGTGTCCCTCAGGTTGAGGTCACCTTTGACATCGACGCCGATTCCATCGTCCACGTCCACGCCAAGGACAAGTCCACCAACAAGGACCAGTCCATTACCATTGCCTCTGGATCTGGTCTTTCTGACACCGAGATCGAGTCCATGGTCCGTGACTCTGAGCAGTACGCTGAGCAGGACAAGGAGCGTAAGAACGCCATCGAGGCCGCCAACCGCGCTGACAGCGTTGTGAACGATACCGAGAAGGCCCTCAAGGAGTTCGAGGACCGCCTTGACAAGGCTGAGGCTGAGAAGATCAAGGAGAAGATCACCTCTATGCGCGAGTTCATTGCCCAGAGCCAGGCTGGTGAGGGCACCGCCACCGCTGCCGAGATCAAGGAGAAGACCGACGAGCTCCAGAACGCCAGCTTGAGCTTGTTCGACCAGATGCACAAGGCTCGCTCTGAGAGCCAGAACGCTGGCGAGCAGCAGCAACAGCAGCAGCCCGGCGAGGGCGAGGGTGAGAAGAAGCAGTAAATGCTCTAATCACACTTCCTCATTTCCGTCATCTCTTATTTTAAATTTTCACGCGAAAAAGCAGGCGTCTTGCATCCGGTCATGGTCGGTCTTGTTGGGTCATCTAGACGATTTCTTACTATCTTGTACTTATACCTCACCTGTTTGGTTCTCTTCTCCCGGCCAGCCTCGCTCTCATGGCTTACGCCCCTCCTGGTGGGCCGGCGTCCTGATATAATCTGGCGGAAAAGGAGACATGTGACGGAAGATATGATCGTGCAATGATCAAGATGAGTGTACTATACAAACCTCTGAGTCGCGAGATAATGTTGCATCTCCGCTCTACAAGCAATTACATTAATTCCAAAACATTCTCTTGGTATGGTTGTGATGATGATGATATAGTACGTGGCTTTGCGCGACGTTGGTCTACTATTGAGAGTCGAGTCTCCACCTCCTGTATATGTCACCCTTCGCCTAAGCATTCCCACTCAATTGCTGTTTCCATCCCACCGGACACGTCCCTGTACAAGCTAGTCCACTATCACTGTTCATATTACTGCACAGGATCTTGGCACTTCCACCATTTTTGGGCTTGATGTTGATATCCTTGAACTTCATTCCAGTACATGGCACCTGTTTGGAACAATAGATGCCAGCGGCAACATTATATCGACTCGTCCCTGTAATGTTCTCCCACGTGACGTCGCTAATCTTCAGTTTACTGCTGTCGCAGTTGCTGTAAGAGTAGATGCAGGGCGAGACGTAGATGGGCTGGTTGACGTCAACGAAGTTGATGTTGCGGAAGGTGATGTTGCGGACGTGGCCTTGGCCGGGGTAGGTTTTTATCCAGGCGGCGTTGGAGGAGTGGATTGCTGTAATGTCCTCAAAGACAACGTTGTCGACATATTCTGGTATGTTGGTTGGGTTCCCCATGGAGCCGATGCACATGGCGCCGGACTCGTAGCAGGTTACGTTTTTGACGTGGATGTTTGATGAATTGCCCTTGATTGAGATGCAGTCCTGGAGGGTTGTGAGCACGAATTGAGAGGTAAACGAGAGTGGTTCAATACATCACCGCATGTTACGACCCAGTTCTTGATGACGATGTCCTTGGAGTTCCAGCTGTCGAAGCCATCGGTGTTGACCGTACTCCATTGCGAGTTGGATGTTGCATTCATATCAAGATTGGTCATTGTGATGTTTTGGCTGTGGGCGACGAAGGTGTGCCTATTGATATCAATCATCCGTTCACAACATGAAGCGTAATGACCGCCTGTAGGACGCTTGCTTGTGAAGTGCTTACCAAAACTGTGGCTGCCTCCACGTAATCCCATCGATCCAAACATTCTTCGCGTTCCACAATGTCAAACTGATCGGCCTTCCATTCTGATTACTGTTTCCCTTGTTCTGGTCATACCACTTCTGTCCGTTTCCGAAGAATAGAGCCTGCCCGTGCCCTTGCAGCGAAAAGTTCTCGCCACCCAGTCTCCAAGCCGTCGAGCGCCCAGCGTAGGTGACGCCGATGCTGTTGCGGAGCCAGTACTGGATGTCGTCGTTCCAGGTAAGTTTTCCGCGGATAGAGATGTCGCAATTCTTCAGGTTGAGTACGTCCATGACTTTGGCGATGGTGTAGTCGCCCTCGGTGACTTCGATCTGCCCGTTTTGGCCACATTGTTTGAAGGCATCCATCAGAGATGGCGAGTCGTCTTTGGAGTTGGAGGGAGTCACGGTGCAGAGGCTGCCATTCTTGATCATGTCTGCGCATGCTAAGCTTGTGAGTAGCCATGACTGAACGAAAACATTGAAAATCATGATTGCAACAGGTACTGTTAGCTGTAGCTTCGAGAGTAAGCTTTGAAGACATGGGCCAAGATCGATCTCGAAGTCTTATACATGCTTGTATTGTGGGACTGTAGCCCCGCAGAATGCGAAGCAAGCAGTACTCGCGGTGACGGATTCATTGATATGGTGGAAGAACTGGTCATTGGTGCATTTTGGCAACGATCAGGTATACGAGCAGCCATGAGCGGCGATTGGCGGGAAAGCAATCTATCGATATGATAGTTGCAGGCACTTGAGCAACTGACGACCTGAAGATCCGGCAGAGTCATGATATATACGGCGCAACGGCAATGGTAGTGATAATATGTAGATCACCGAGGTGCGAAATGCTTCTGGTCCATGTGAAGTTGGCCAAACGGGGTTGACATGAATGGCACGTAATGGCCGGGAATGAGCAGAGCCCCGGGCTATGTTGGGCGGCGGCATCGGTCAGAAGAGTGTCTTTCGACTCGATTCATGCAACTTTTTGAAGATGGTGTTTGTTTGGAAGATGAGCATGGAGGAGAGGATGAATGGATGGTATGTGGATGACTCAGCACGGACGTCACAGCCGACAAGGGCTAGCGATGGCATGGGCAGCAGCAGCTCCAGAAGCATTGCGCAGCCATTGACGGTCGCGTGGGCTGCACATCACGCTCGCTACCATGGCTACGGCCGCTCACTTGCGTGCTCTACGGATACGGCCATCGGCTATACGCGCGCGCCCATGCTCGAACCCAGCACAGCACTTCACCCGACACGCCTCAGCAGAAGCCGCCGCCGCGACTCCAGCTGCCACCAACGTGCGCTCTGCCGGCACCCGCACCAAGAACCTCATCTTCGGCACCGCCCTGACGCTTGGCCTGTCGTTCGGCTACCTCTACGTCACCGACACGCGCGCGAGCATCCACGAATGGCTCGTTGTGCCTGCTTTGCGCCAAATCTACCCCGACGGGGAAGAGGCACACCATGCCGGCACGCGCATGCTCAAGGCACTGCATAGCTTCGGCCTGAACCCCAGAGAACGCGGCAACGACGATGCTTCGGGCGATCTGGCGGTGCAAGTCTTCGGACACACACTGGCAAACCCCATCGGGACCTCAGCTGGCATCGACAAGGGCGCCGAAGTGCCAACGCCACTGTTGGAGATGGGCGCAGCGGTAGTAGAAGTCGGCGCCGTCACTTTGATGCCGCAGGAAGGGAACCCCAAGCCCCGTGTCTTCAGGATACCCAGCCAGAACGCTCTCATCAATCGCTATGGCTTCAACTCGGAAGGCGCCGAGCTTGTAGCTACGAGACTGCGACAGCGCGTCAGGCAGTTCGCATACCACGCAGGTCTGGGCATCGGCGAAGAGGCCGAACGCAAGGTCTTGGACGGTGAAGCTGGCGTACCGCCTGGATCGCTCAAGTCTGGCAGGCTGATGGCTGTCCAGGTCGCCAAGAACAAGACGACCTCCGAGAATGACATCGACGCTGTGGTGCGAGACTACGCCACCGCTGTCGGGCACGTCGGGAAGTACGCCGATATCCTGGTTGTTAATGTCTCTTCGCCCAACACGCCCGGTCTACGCACCCTCCAGAACGTTGAACCTCTCACTCGGCTGCTCTCTGGTGTTGTACAAGCCGTGAACAAGATCGATCGCAAGACCAAGCCTGCCATCATGGTCAAGGTCAGTCCCGACGAAGACTCGGAAGAACAAGTCTCTGGCATCTGCGAGGCGGTCTGGGACTCAGGCGTTGACGGAGTGATTGTCGGCAACACCACAAAGAAACGGCCCGATCCATTGCCCAAGGGCTATCTACTTCCCGGCTCAGAAGCTCAGTTGCTCCTCGAGCAGGGCGGATACTCAGGACCCCAAATGTTTGAACGCACTCTTGCCTTGGTGAGCAAGTACAGGAAGACACTCGATGAGGGTCCCAAAGCTATCTCCCCTCCAAAATCGGTCCAAGACAAGTCGACAATAGTTGACAAGCTGCAATCAGCAGTTGCATCTGACAAGACCACAACGACTGTAGACATCGACTCATCACCAGAACCCGCATCAGAACCTGATGATCTCTCGCAGTCCGCGCCTACAATTACTCTGCAATCTACGCCAGTCGCAGCACCTGCTCCCAAAGCTCCTCGCAAAGTCATCTTCGCCACAGGAGGTATTACGAATGGACGACAGGCGAGAGAGATTCTGGACGCGGGCGCCAGTGTCGCGCAGGTATATACAGCTTTGATTTATGGCGGTGCTGGCACGATTAGTAGGATAAAGCAAGAAATGCGGGATGAAGCGAAGAAGCAGACGACGATTACGAAGAAATAGTTGTCATGAAGAGAGATTAGTGAGTGCACGTTTGAGATTACATATGTACCAATAGACACTTTCAAGAGCTTGTTTCGTTCCATGCCTGCTATGCTCTCCCGAAGTATCATTATGCAATAATGCCAGTAGGTTAGTGATAGAGGTCATTAAGCGGACCCCGCTATCTCTCAGGATGACCTCGGGATCGTCTCTGCGGTTGTTGTATGTACGTCACCATGTGTAAGTTCCGCCGAGGCCGCTGTGGATCTTACCAACCATCACGGTTTACAGCATGTACTTGATATAAGTTCGAGGTAATTGCAATCCATCACCCCAATGCAGCGACAAGCAAAACGAACCATCTATCTAGTGACATTCAATTCCCCTTTCGTATGCGCAAGCCACCGGACTCACTACTGCACATTCTCAATAACACCTCTTAAGCTCGGGTGTCTGGGGTATTCAGCTCCAAGACATAATAACATATCGTCCTACGTATTCCAAAATCAGTTCCAGACTGTTCGAAGAAAATCCACCAAGCAGAAACCTACCATGACGGACGCAACTTACCACCCAATGTCTGGACTCTGGCAGCCCACTCAGCTCCAAAGACTCCACTACGGCGCCAACTCTGTCAAAAGCCATCTTCTCTCCTGCCTCCCAAGTGACCGCAGCAAAGCATTCATAATCACCGGTTCCTCGCTCGCCACCAAGACGCCCCTCGTATCTGACGTCGAATCCCTTCTCGGCTCCAAGCACGCTGGGACGTTCTCCAAAATCGGACAGCACGCTCCCATCGCTGACCTCGATGCCGCAACTTCCCTCGTCGAACAGGACAGTTCGATTGACACGGTCATTAGCATTGGTGGTGGAAGCCCCATTGATTCCGCGAAAGCCATATCCCATCGCCTGCACGACCAATCCGGAAAATGGCTGTTCCACATCGCTATCCCGACGACCCTTAGTGCAAGTGAATGTACCATGATGGCTGGGTATACTGAATCCACTGGCATCAAGACTGGCGTGCGGGGCAAGGAGTTAGTTCCGCACGTGGTGATTTATGATGCTAAGTTCGCCTTACATACGCCGGAGAGGCTGTGGTTGAGTACGGGTCTCAGGGCGCTGGATCATGCGCTTGAGTTACTGTATCACCCGACTACGAGCGAGATACCGGGACGGTGGATGGCGCTGCAGGCTGCGTCGTCTCTCTTCGAGTACTTGCCCAAGTATAAATCGAACTCGAAAGAGGAAGACGTCATCACGCAACTTCAACTCGCGGCATTTGCGAGTTTGGGGTTTCTGGGATATAATATGAAAGGCGGTTTAGGTCTCTCTCACGCCTTGGGATATGCGTTGGGATCTCCGTACGGGATTCCGCATGGGATCACGTCGTGCCTTACGCTGGGGCATGTTGTTAAGTTGAAAGCCTCGGACCCGGCGGCGGCGGAACAAGTCGCTCGTCTCTTACCGTTCCTTGGAGAGTCCACGTCTGGGGATAGGAAAACGGATGCAGAGAGGGTGGGGGACAAGGTGTTGGAGTTGGTCAAGAAGCTGGGCCTGGACAATGATTTGAGAAATTACGAGGTCGGCACAGATCAGATTCCCGTCATCACAAAGAGGGCGACGGGGCAGGAGAGCGGAGATGTGTACAACGAGGTAGAGGGACTAGTGAAACACTTGTTCGTGTGACTTGAAGGTTCGCGGAGAGGAGAACTATGAGGTCATTGCAGAGGGAATTGAATTGAACTGGATTGAGCATGACTGGAGAGCTTAGGGTGACGTGGTGAGACTCATACGCATGGTTTCACGAAGATAAGATTTGTACATGTAATCGAATGTACATTGGACAGCACATTAAGCTGCGCTACCACCATATAGCCTATTGAGGTCCTTTTCATATTTCTCCAACATGGCCTTCTTCTGCACACTTCCCTTCGCCGTCAAAAGGAACGGCTCCGTTACCAATAACACCATATTCTTCTCCACCCGTGCATAGACCGGGCTACTCTCGTTCACCTCCTCAATCACACCCCACAAATCATCCAGTTTCTTACCCTCCTTGAGCCTCAAGATCAAAGCTGCCTTTGGTCGCCTCGTTCCAACCATTATCACCTCCTCGACATCTGTATTAGCAGCAATCTGCTTCTCCGCAGCCGCAGGATGAAATTTTTCTGTCGTGATGAAATTCAACAACTCATCCGCTCGCCCATAATGCTTCCACAGCTCCGGGTGCCGCGTGTGTCTCACAAACAGGTCACCTAGCGGCTTCTCTTTGTCCATCGCCTCGCCTCCCTTTCCAATAAAGAATATAGGCGCCACCACACCCCCTTCTTCGTCATCACGGACTATCACCGCTTCACCCACTTCCCCATCCACGCTCGTTGCTACAGCTCTAAACTGCAAATTCAAGACCGGATGCATAGCCACGTATTGCCAGAGATCCTCCACCTCCTCTCCATCCCAAGTCTTATTATCGAACGGTCTTTCCAGACTCGGCCATAGACCCAGTTCCGTCGATCCAATATCGTTGACCATACGCATTTTCTTCGCAACTGTCCGGCCAGCGGCTGTTGAGATGCCACCGCCGCCGAACATTACTGTTCCGACGCGCGAAACACGGTCGAGCAACGCGGGGTTGCTAGCTAGATATTCCATATGTGGAGGTGGGCAAGCGAGCATTTCGACTTTGCGGTCAGGTGCGTCGCCAAGGAAATCGAGAGCGTCAGCGAGGAGATCCATGGCGGCAGCAGGTGATTCGGCGGGCGGTGGTAAGATGACGGTCGTGCCGGTAGCGAGGGGAAGGAATAAGTGCCCATAGATACCGGATGTGTGGAATGCGGGAAATGGGAAGATGATGCGATTTCCGTGGAAATGACTACCTGTTTCGAACTTCCCTTGCTGTCGGGGAAGTTGGAGATAATTATTCACGCCATTCGCCCAGTCGTGCGACCAGATGATCGGTTTGGGGAAGCCTGTTGTGCCAGAGGTGTGTAAGGTCGCGAAACCTTCTGATCTATGCTTCGCGAACGTCTTGGCGAAGGGGTAGGGTTTGCTACTTTTGGTGAATATGACGGCTTCGAGGGAGGGTATTTCGCAAACACGCATACTGCGTTTCGAAAGGATCTCTTTGACGACCGAAAACGGCTCGCTGGGTGTAAGCATGATGTTTCCGTTGACTTGGTCGACTAAGCGGCTGATTGCTTCGGCGCCGTAGCGGGGAGACGGAAAGAGCATCTTGTATCCTACAAGAATGCTCGCCAGTACGAGGACGCCGTATCTGAGGTCGTTGGGGCCCGCATATACCAGCGTTTCAGTCCCATCGGCAACTTCTGGTTGGCCAACGTTGTCCTCGATCCAATAAGCCATGGCATGGACTGCATTCGCAAAGTCCGCGAAGCTGAGTGTGCGGTAGCCATCTGCTATGTTCGTTGAATCGGCGAAGTACTCGGCATAGCGACGATTCGGGAATTGTTTCGCTAGTTTGAAGAGCGTTGTGGGGAGAAGCTCCTCGGTCACCCTGGGCCAAGTGTCTCGTTGTGTGGTAATGCTTCCCATTTCGAAGTCTTGCAGCAAAAGAGTGGTATTGATTGTAGATGCCGACCAGCCCACCACGAAGTCTTATATGTAGTTAGTCGTAAGGCGCTAGATGCTGTAGGACCATGTACGACACGTATGTAGTGCGAGGCCACCCGAGCTTGGTTCTGATACGGTCAACGTTACTTAAGAATACCTGTCACTCGGGCCAGGGTGTCATGTTTGATGCCATATAGTGCATGCATATAGTGGACGTTGGCCGAGCCCTGCTGGGATGTTGGAGCTCCGCTAACTGAATGAGGCAAACGTAGCGTAAGCACAAGTCTGGTAGCGGAAATCGAGGGTACATCGTCCAAGTTCTGGTGGTATGTGACGAGGTCCACTCTGAGGCATATAGGCATATGATGTCAAGTGCGCCGGCATCTTCCGCAATTGGTGGTGAGCTTGCAAGTCTTGTTGAAGCTTATATAAGCACTAGACAAGAACTTACGTGGGTTGGTCATCGAGAAGAGAAGGAAGGTGCGAAAAGAAACCCAGTCTTCGATCGTATCTTGGCCTGAATATGCAAGTTGGTGTTGTATGAGAGAAAGGTAAGAGGTGGGTATATTGATAGAGAGGGAAAGACTCGTCGTGCGCTCAAATGCTTCCGAATATGCTGCTGAGGGCGCTCAAACTCCACTAATGCAAATGCAAACCAATGAGTATCGCCCATGTGCGTAATATGTTACAGATGCGAGAGATGTGCCCATCGCGCGTTGGGATCTACCTCACCATCCTCACTAAAGGTAGTCGGTAGTCAGCACCATTTTAGCTCGTACTCCAGATGCTGTTTAATCCTCCTCGTCACCTACCTGACAATACTGTCATAGTGCCAAAGCAAACGAGCTGGCTCACCATTCATAGACCCATCCGCTGTTCTGCTCCATGAACTCTGTACATGCCTCCTTGAGGGCAATGTTCGGCCTCAGCTCGTTGATGGTCAACGTCTCCCTAGTCAGCGGGTCTGTCGGGCTCCGCTTCAAATGCTCTATGAGGGTTGCGCGCTCATAGGAGCGGCCGTTCTTGGTCACGACTGGGTCGTGCATGATCTCGAAGGTGATGCCATCAATGAGGTAGTCCGGGACCTCGCGTTTCTGCTGGTGCTCGGGGTCGCTGATGGCGAAGGCGGTGCGGAGATCATCGCGCTTCTTCTCGAAGTCGGTCTTGCGCTCGGCCTTCTCTTCCTGGCCGTCGCCTCTGTTGACGTCGCCGGTTTCCATGCGGGCGTCTATGTCGTCTGTGTCTCTCTTGAACTGTGTCTCGAGCATGGCCTCGAGGTCGGCCAGGACGTCGCCCCGCCGCCGGATGCGCTCGCGCTCGCGGATGTCCCACTTGGCCTTCTTGCACTTGAGCACCAGGGCGGATATGGTGGCAGCATTCGACGTCTGCTGGGCCGACGTGGTGCACAGCTCGTAGGCCATGAGGGCGCTGGACAGGGCTTCGTTCGGGTGGTTGATGCTGAGCTGGGCTTGCGCTGGGCACGTATTAGCGGTGGTGTGCGCATGTGCAGGGGCGCATGTTGGGCGCACCCAGATAGAAGAAGGCCTTCATGTTGTCCTTGAGCAGCTCGATGCTGCGGATCGAGTCGTCGATGACGCCTTCCCATTTTTCCAGCTTCAGGCGGGCATTCGCGCGGTTGGTGAAGAGCAGCGGGTTGCTCGAGTTCTTCTGTATGGCCTGCGAATAGAGCAGCTCGGCCTCGTCGTAGTCTCCGTTCTTGAAGCACTTGTTGCCGGCGGTTTTCAGCTGCTCGGCCGCATATTCGTTCCCCGGAGGCGGCATGATACCAGCCGCCCTGGTGTCGAGGAGAGAAGAGGTGTCGTTGGCGTGGAAGCGTACTGATTGGCAGGGTGGGGGATGTGGGGGCCGACGCGGTTGTAGTGCACCGCCGAGGTGGAAGCTTCGAGAGAGATGCTGAGCTGAGCAGAGCAGCGGAAACTGCGGCACTCACAGACACAGTGGTATCCATGGATGTCTAGGCGGGCCATGGCGTGCGAAATGGGAGAGTCATGCATCTGCACCGCCACGTCTTCGTTGCTGCGACTGACACCCTCGCGGGGTTTGGGAAGCCACGCGATTTGTTGTCCGAGTAGGCATGCACATCAAAGTATGCAACTCTTGAACATTCCACATTTATACATTATTAGTAGGTAGAGGTACGACCTGACGCCAGAAATCTCCATGAGACACACTTGAAGTACAGCCACGCATCACAACCAAACCCATCATGCCACCTCAAGTCATTGTTCCCCCGTCCTGTGCACCCCCCACAATGCTCTTGGAATCCCTTCTCTCGCCGGCAGGCAGCTTGTGGTAGCTCCTCTGCCGCCTCAGCTCCGCACCCGAGTCGTCCTCGTCGTCCATCTTGTGTCGGCTTGGCGGCTGGCTCCTTCTTCTCAACGTCCTCGTGCTCGCTGCTTCGTCGTCTTCGCCTTCGAGTATCGGACTGCGTGTCCTGCCTCTGCTGCCGCTCCTGTTCCTGACGCGGCCCCTGAAGGTGTGATCCGGCTCTGCATCGGACCGACGGCGCTGTTTCTTCTGCAGCACCGTGGGCGGTGAGATGCTCGATGGTGGAGACGAGGCACGATGGTGTTTGCGATGGTGCTCGCGGTATCGCGAGCCACTGTTGCGCTCATGGCCCCGTGATGGCGACGATGCGCGCCGTGGAGAGAGCGTCGTCTGCCGTCGCCTCTTAAGCCGACCGCGTTCTTCGCCTTCTGGTCCAGACGCCGCAGCTGTATCATGGTCAGGTCGACCGTCGCTGTATAAAGAGCGAGGCGTGCCCGGGCCCTCTGTGAGAATGGTTGCAGACATTTGCGTCAGTGAAGCTTCCGCAGATGCCCAAGCATCAGCTCTGAATTAGTCGTAGACGATGGACAAGTCGAGGTAGAATTCTCCAGGCAAGCGACGGGGAGCGCGTGAGGGGTACATTAGTCTCGTATGTTCCTGCCGTTGGCGAGGATGATCGCTCTGGGCTCATGTGAGCTGTTCCAACCATGGCTGACTTCGCGCCCAAGTCTTCAGGTGCACGCCTCACGTCATTGGCCTGAGCGGGCAGCCGCCTATTCCTTCCCCTTACGGCTCGTCGCCCTCAAACCTTTTCTTGCATATCGACAAGAACTTGCCTCACAAGTTTTGTATGTACTTCAGACGATGTCAAATTCATCTGGCAGCCCGCCCAATACGGCCTCTCCGTCCATGTATCCATGCACATATGCCTCACCAATCAGCTGCCATCGATCCCCCCCAGGTGTCCCTTGGAGTCTTCGAAGGACGATAGGCACACTCAGGCCCGCCAGGACACAAACAATATCATCAGCTTTTGCGTGGCGGGGAACGAGACCGAAGATACCGTCCAGCATGTTTCCTGCCCTGTGGCCGCGGAACGTCCGGCGGTTCCAAACTGTATCTCGCACCAGTTCAAGGTATTCTCTGATCCCAGGAACCGTATCAAATTGAACGTCAGCAGGAGCCTCACTTTCCAGATACTCCTCTATATCGAATGCAAATGAAGCAGTGGTCGAGCCGCTTTGCCTACTAACCATGGATCGCTGCAAGTCCATCCACAGTGACTCAAGCTTCGCTTTATCATCTGCACCGTCTGGACGTGATCGATCGAATCGGTCCGCACACAAGATCCACGACGGGGTGTATGGCTGATGGTATGCGTCGCTGAATTGTGCTTGGCCGAAATTGTGCTTGAAGGTCGGTGCCCATGGCCGACATACGATGTCCAAGGATCCGGAAGCGCTACAGCAGTGGAGAATGAAATCGCCAAACACACTGAGGTTCGGTTTGGTACAGTCTGGTCTCACCGTTGGGCCAAGTTCTGCCAGCCCTGAATCGCTAGCCAGACCGAGTAGCGCATATATCGAATCCCGAGGATCTGTTGTTTCGAAGGATGTACCCAGCTCAACCAGATCTTCTAGGCTAAGCACCCGGGACAAGTAATTGTTACTTTTTTCGTCGCGTTCGAAGACTTGTATGACAACTCCGAGAAGCGTCATGGCGGGTGAGTCTCTAAAGTTGTTTAGAAGTATGTCCAGAAGCAAAGTGAGTCGTTGTGAATCCGGACCACTGGAGGCAACATCCAGGCTCTTGACTATGACTATCGAGCTTGCCAAATCCTCCCACTTCACTTGCCGGTCACCGCAAAACAGCGTTGCACTTCCAGCATATGCCACCTCTTGCACGACCCACCCTCGCTCGAACTAGGACCGCGCAAGCAGGGCATTGAAGGCAACTAGGCTCTGAAAATTCCAAAAAGATCCGATGGTTTTCGAGTACGAAAGTTTGATGCCGGAAATCAGGTCCATTGCATGCGCGCTGTCCGCACTTTCCTCCCCGAGCCAGATCCAAACTTCTTCGGCGTTGCAATAAACTTCTCGCATTCCCTGGACTTGCTGCGTTCGTTCCTCCGGGTCCGATTGGTTTATGCACATTGCATCAACCCACAGGTATATCTCTTCAGACACATGCCTCATACGTCGTAAAGCATGGAATAAGTTTGGTCTTGCAAACAACAGTTTAGTGTAGTCCGTCTTTATCGGGTGGAGAGCCGGCTCTTGACCCCATACATAACTTAGAGCCTTATATGCGCATGGGTCTTTCAGGTTTGTTTTCTTGATGCTGATCTCAAGCTCTTCGTTGTGCGTCCCAGGCAGCAGCACCAGCACTCGAATCTCAGATGGACTGGGAGAGTCGTACTCGTACTTATTGTCTTTTCCGAGACTTCCTTCGTACCACTGCGCTGCCATCTTCGAGGCTTCTGCAACCGCACCGCGGAGTCGCGTAAAAGCGCTCACTTCACCTTCGCCATATCGGATCGCCATATCAATACCCGACAGCCCTAACAAAGCATACGCTCTTGTTTCAGGCCTGGTACTTTGCCGGCGGTCCATCCAAGAGATACGCTCATCTATGCTGAAGCTCATCAGCGGCGCTCCGCGTAGTGCGCTGCTTGGAATCCCAGTAATTTGAGTAATCTTGTCTTCCAGACCATTTTTACTTCCTAGCAACGTGCCTTCTTTTGAGGAGAACTGGACAGAGCTAGGAGCAAGCAATTCCTGAAGCGTCCAGCTCTGCGTGAACTATCGGCTGGTTTCGAAATCATGTTCTTAAGAGCCTTCCCCAGTGGCATCGGAGATAATCACATGTTCGGCTGTGGATACGTCGTCTAGGTAGACGTAGCATTCTGAAGCACACTCTAGACGTTCGAAGGTGGCGTCAATAGCGTCCGAATCCGTCAACGCTTCCGATACATCAGTGCAACAGTTGTCGATCCAAAGATAGCGCAACCCATCTTCCCGGGCTTCTCGAGCAAAGAGCTGAAGTTTGAAATACCCAGCCTTGCTAGACGCAATGCCCTGCCTGATGTCACTCGCAGTCACCTCGTCGGGCGCCCAAGTGTGTGATACGACCGCATAAGGAGGGATTGGGTCGTTTATGTAGTTCTCTGTGAGCTCCAAGCTATCGTCATCATCGATCTTCAGAAGGTACATAGTCGAGAAGCCTTATGTTAGAATGGACAAAATTGGTGCCGTCTGTGGTGGGCCACCGTGGCCACTTACGAGGCTGAAGAAATAGAGCTAGCTTAAGCCCAAACTGGATGGAAGCCATCATCACCCCACGACAACGTGCATCGAGAGCCGCTATGCATCCCTTATCGCCTCTTACAACGTAGAGAAACAGACGTAAGATGTAGCATCGCGACGTGATTCAACTCATCGAAAGCCGAGGAGATACAATATGGGAAGCTGCGTATGTAGTCTCACTGACTACTTACTAGTCTTGCGGAAAAGGAGAGTTCACTCCATCATCTTTTACAATTTTTCACAACGATTGATCTCATTAGCCGAGTAGGGTGGCTCTTTGGGCGCAAGGCTAGGTAGATGTGCCAATCCGGGCCTAGGCCTACTCCCCAGCAATGTCTCAGCCTTGTCAACCGCCCCCAAATTACTTGACACGGGCTGGGGCCGACCGCGCAGGAGCATAAGAAGAGACTACGCCCCATTCTAGTGTCGGCCACCTTCAAGCACTACCTAGGTAGCGTAATCTTCCGCCTCGCATCGCTATATTCGCGCCATCCGTGATGGCCACAGCGATATCTAGCCCATTCAGCCTCGCCAGATCCAAGATGAGGCGAAGTGCACGATACGACAGAATCACCGAACAAGACACTGCGTATAACAGTGGCTATGAGTATTTCGACTAGAGAATACACCATTTCTAAGCTGAGTTCGCTTTAGATTCACCAACCTGTCTGGAGAATCGACCGAATCGGCCGTTGAGCGCCACATACTCAAGAAGCCTTCCGATTACGATCAAGTTACCGGCAGTCGCCTACAGCGCTTTCTTCTTCGCGCGATAGTCGGCGTTCTCGGACCACTCGTTGTCTGCGCATACTTTATTGTTATTTGGCGCTTCTATCTGCTTCCAGCTCGGGCTGAAGATCCCATTGTATTTAGAATACGAGGCGCAAAGTGGATCTTCTACAGTTGGTTTGTTGCTGGAGTTCTCGGCCTTAACCTTAGCCTTTATGGTCTTACGGGCGTGGAAGCATCGATGCTGATGGAACTTATGTGGAATGTAGGTGACGCCACGAGATTTATGTTACATGCAGGCAACACCTGGAGTGGTCCTGGAGGATGGCTGAAAACCATGAAATGGGCCATTTTACCATGCGAAGGGCGACCTCGCAGATTGCCACCATGCTTATGGTTCATGCTTGCACTGCCGTCGATGCTTGTCTTTATTGCATGGCCCCTATCTGGCTTGACCATGGAAACCACACCGGGCTATTGTCGCCCAGAAGTCGCCACTCCAGCTTCTGTCACCGGTTTCTCGCATGATACCTTCAACGAGCGTGGCAGTGGTGAAGCATTTGAAAGTGCAGGTAACGCGTGGCGGAGCGGCAGAGACGCAAGAATTCCTGGCGCTGTTATCATATACACGCCATAGGGTTTCGACAGATCAAACACCGCTTTTCTGAAGTAAATACCAGCCGCCCTTCCTCGAGACGACGGAATCCCACCGATTTTCCTCGTTCCGCAGGCAGAAACTCCCATGGATGGCATCCATTGGGTTCTGTTGCTACAATACAACTGTAGTCGAGGTTGTACTATGGCAGGGGCTTGAAGACCGTTACCAGATTCATATCGAGAATTTCTCATTGCCGTACAATCTGTCCATCGGCCACAACATCACTGACTACTACGGCGATTACAATGTGAAAGATTATCATTGCCTGCATCCCTCGAGGTCATCACTACCAATGACAGCTATTGGGGTCCAATGTCGGGCTTCGAGCAGTGTTGGTAGAGCAGACATCAACGGCGGTCAAGCTAGCTTCTCAAATTTTCAGCGTACAGATACCCGCCTATCCGTAAAAAAAGATCGATGCGCATGGAGGTTGGCGGCCCAGAGTCCCTTCTTTGTTATGCGAAATAATGTGTTGGGCTGGGACGACTGGGTAGGAGCATTGTTCAGGTCATCAGGGGCAGCATTGACCTTTTATGGCAGCCATGTGTTACAGCGCGAAAACGGCTCGCACTATACGACCCCCTTCCTTATACAGCCTGCCTACCTCCAAGCAGAACAACTGCGACGCAGTCTACTGCATGCATATGCCTCATACGCCATGCAATTTGTGTATAATGGCGGAGATGTCTACACATTGTCTGACGGTTCGACACTGAGCTTTACCAACCCTGACGGTACCGCATTCCAGCACGCCACAGTCATCAAACCTGGCGTAGTCCCCGCTATAATTCCACTTGGCCCTTTCTGCGTATGGGCTCTTGTCAGTTTTACTCTAGGGCTTGTGTATGGTTTCCGTCGCTGTTGGACCGAGACGCTTGATGGACACACCATGTTTGGGATGGGCGCGGAAATTTCAGAGCATGCGCGGAGAGAGCTGCTCAAAACCTCAAATACTGGCAAAAAAGAAGATGACAAGGCGCTGAACGACATTCCTGGTCTGGTTGGCGATACGAAGCCTGATCTGTTTGTGGGGAAAATCGGGTTGGTGGCAAGTGAGAAAGCAAAGAAGAAGATATATGAGTGAATGTGGATGTGCAGTATGTGTCGTTTGAAGCGGCGAGGACTGGTTATTGCTCCCATACTTCTTCTTTTCAACCATATCCTGATTAAACTTGTAGCCCCTTTGTAAACCCATTTCGTACAATTTGCATTATAGAGCTCTCGACCTGTGGTTTACGCATGCATAATTGGGAAATTCCGGCGCAATGTCACTGAAAAACGGTTCTAGAATTGATACCGGACTGGATCATGTACTATAACGCAATCATTGTAACTCCTGTAGTTGGTAAATGCTTGCTTACGTATAATTGTGTATATACCAATCTACTGAGACACTCCGGCTGTTGCTTCGAAAACTATGACAGCAAGACACGGTATATGGTAAAGGGGCGAGGTAGAAGTGTGTTGTGCGACAAGAACGCTGCAATGGGTTTTCGACGTATCGCTCAAACTATATCCATACCTGCGACATGCTACAGAAGTATCCTTGGCAGTTCCTGGCATGCCTTTCTAGACCTGAAAGACCCGGGAACACAGCGTTCGGTTATAAGTCTTGACACATATTCGAGTCGATACGTCATTTTGGTATGCATAACACTACACTTTCGATTTAGACCAGTATAGAGAACTACACCGTGCATGTGAGAATATACAGTAGGTCATCTCCAGCTTTTGCCGCATCGGTACCATACTTCAGAGTGCATAGGAACACGCGTCTGACCTCATTATTAATGCTCATGTAGACATCGTTGAAAATCGGCACGATTCGTCTTCAAAAGGCACTCAATAAGCTTACAGGGCTACCTGCAGAATGCGCTAGGATATTGTAAGGGTCAAAATATCACAACTAAAGCCAAAGTCCTGAAGGATGTTTTCGAGTAGTTCTGTAAGCAACATGCACGAACGATAGTCACAAACAGCCCATTGAGTGTGGAAGTAATGACGTAGCCTGAAGCAACACAATGACTTATGTCTAGGCTATGAGATTAATGCTTCAAGTAGCACAGAAACCCGCAATGCAGTCGCATTGACTGCTTATGAATGCATTGCTGAGGAACGATACGATGCTTCAAAGGCCAGTGATTGATGAGCTGATGTAGTAGCCTGGGGTCCATCGGCTTACAGTACGCATTTCCAGGCCAGTTCTGGTATGTTTTAGTCTATACAGGAATTCTGGTTGCGGCTGATGTTTCCGCACCGTGTGAAGGCATCGAGGAGGTCTATAGCACATTAAATGATTGTGTCTGGCGGGTGGATAAGATAGCCTGAAGCATACAAGAGTCTAAAGCATATATAGAAACATTACGAAAGGTGCTGATATCTGACAGGACTCTCCCAAATACTTGTGCACACTAGTTCATCAAACCACACTTAAGATTATCGAGGTGAGGCATGAACTACCGTTTGATGAGCTGACAGTGGGGCCTGGAGATCCCTGACACGCTATGTAAACCAAGAAGTCTCTACTAGAATACTTCAGGTACATCGAGATTCCGTCTCGGTGTGTATGTGGACGCATAATTATACTGTGCCGATATAGAGTGTGATCAACTTATAAGAATTCCTGAACAGACTCAGTAGACTGGAGTCATATCATATACAGCGCTACAATGCTTGAATACATATAGGAACTCATCCCACCATCGATGATACTGCACATTCTAGCTGTACCGAGAAGCCCCACAACCTCTAATAAAGTCAAAATCAGTAGGCTTATTAGGCATCCAGATGGGATACAAGGGGCAGAGAACTTTCGGATGAAGCATTTTTATCCTTGGCTTCATACAGGATCTCCTCAACGATCGCTCACCTGGTCTGTCAAGACCATACTGAAAAGCAACACATTGCATGATAAAATTGCGTTCGATGCGCCTACAACAGAGCCAGGAGGGGTGGGAAGCACAAAGAATTCTTGAGATATTCAATTATATCATTCCAAGCTTCTACGGGGTATGCCACTTTGTGATCCGGGGCGCAGAGATGAACTTGCATTGAACTAAGCCAGAATCACGTGCCCGCCAAGAATCTGGCCTACGAAACAGTGACTCGCCCCTCACGTCCCTCACCAAAACACAACACTGCCAACATGAAGCTCAACAGCTTCGATTTGTTCGCTCTGCACGTGTGCTCGTGCCTCTGTGGCATTTATCTTGGTGTGTTCAACATGGTAAGCAATTCACTCTTTGTCTTCGTATGCTTGCTCATCACATCCTAGACCACCTTGCTCACCGACAAGGAGATAACTCTCCTTATTGCCATCAATACGCTGGTAATCTTCTTCGTGTGTCTTACCAAGATCACTAAGGACAGCCTCACCGACTACTTCTCGCGCCACCAGTGCGAGATCGAGTCGCGCCAGCTAGGTGACCTTGAAGAAGCTCACCGCCGACGCATCCTCTCGCTCAAATCCTGGCACCAGAGCGAGTTGAACCATCTCCAAGGCCTTATCCACACTCAGAACGCGCGCTTCACGCGTCTCGAGGGCGAGTACGACTTCGTCACTACGGCATTCCAAGAGCAGATGCGCGCATGTCAAGATCAAGAAGACCGCATCGACTACCTCAAACGCAAGCTCACCGAGACCGGCCTGGCATCGCCATTGACGCGCCAACCTTACTCTGCGCCCTCGTCTCAGATCCAATTCGCTAAGCCGCCGAAGAGGGCGCGTGGGAGCGTCGCTGCGGGTTTGCCGAGTCCCCTGTCGCAGGTATTTTGCGCTACTTGTACGAGTACGGTGATACATCTGACTAACTGAATGTAGGTCACTGAAGCTGGAGAGATCGAGGAGTAGGAGATGAGCGCTGGACTACGACTGCCACGCCGCAACGACTGTTGAAGTGGGGGCTTGTGCTGTTATGACAGCATCGGGCTCGTGTAGTAACTCTGCGACGTGAAGCCAACAGCATTGGCGCAACGACGGCGATTCTGGGGCATTTGCAGCATACGACTCGTTTGGCAGCAACTTTTGGCGAAATGCGTTGGACAGCATTGACGGAAAACGGCTGTGATTAGCAGCTCACGGGGCACCCTTCACAGGTGCCGCCTTCAATGATACACCTCATCGACTGACTGAATTGACCACTGTGCTATCGTGACCGCCATGCTCAACTTTCCACTTGACGCAACGTATCAGTTCCAATGCGCCCTGTCGCCATGCTTGCACGCCTCTTTCTCACCGCCCACTTCTTCGCACCAGCGTACGCGTACATATGCATCTGCCCTCGCTCCTCGGACTGCGATGTTCTCCTCCAACCACTGCCCACCGCGACAGCCAGAACATCGGGTCCTCTCGAGAACGATGAACCTAGACCCCACAGCCCGAGACCGAGACCTCAAACCCCCACGCCGTCCATACCAAGGCGCGTCTCCACGCGAATCCCCGTGCCATGGTGCATCCTCTCCCCGGAGACTGTTTCCAGCCCCGCTATACCGCCAGCAGTTACATTGTGGCCCACTGTACCGCACACACCTGCATCCTGGGTCGTTCCTCGTCCTACACGACGACCAGGGCTCACCGATCCTGAACCTCCCCACGCGACGCAGACCACAGTTTCGGCGGCGACGCTAATCGCGACAACCTCTCCGGCACCAAGCAGCGACACAACGAAGGGGCACACAGAGGTGGAGACTATGAAGGCAATACCTGCTCTCTGGGCGGTACTCGCGCTGTCAGTGGTTGTATTCCTTGGCTGGATGTGCTGGGAAATATGGAGGGATATCCGGGAGATGATGTGGTTGGAGGCGGAGTTGAAGAGGCAGAGAGAGGCGCTGTTGGACGAGAGCGGCTTTATGCAGCGACTCGCTGGGTTATGAGACAAAGCGAGAAGGCATGGAGATGAGAAGAAGTAGGTATGTGCTGGGGGTATATGACTACGGAGGATGCCGAGGTATACTGAAATCGAAACGCGGTGTTGCATATGTGTGGGCAATATGTATGCTCGCTGCGATATTCTATACAGGAAAAGGGACAATGGTATGATGACAGGATGAGGTAAATACTGAGAAGGAATGCCTAACACGCGCAGCTGAGCTCAAATGAACAGCTTCGAGCCATGGTACTTTACATCCTTCTCGTACGCGCTGGTAGTAGCAGATGATTCCCTTTTGGGGAAGCCCTTGAAAGAGTTGGCGTACGTCGCAACGGAGTGTGCAATGAGCTGAGTCCGATTAGTATGTGTTCTTTTTGTTCGAATACGTACACGTACCTTTGTGTTGACTACCCAAGAAGTGACGTTGACATTGCCAACATCGTCACACAATTGGTGGTAGCACGGATCATACCAGTCGCCAGCCTTACCGCCGAACATCTTGGCTTCCTTCTTGGTCTTGATTCCCTCAGCGCCGGTTGCGATACCGCCACCAGGGATACCGTTACGGATGAAACCATCGTAATCACTGCGGCCATCGAATGGAATAAAGGTGTAGTTGAGTCCTTGTTCCTCGTACCAGTCAATGTAGAGGTCGCGAAGCTCTTCTGAGCCATTCGGATTCAGGGCGTTGGTAGCGTTGTAGATCTGGTAAGCGAAATTTGGGCTGGCCATCATGTCATAGTCCATGAACAGGCGGATCTTTGCGTTCTCCTCCTTGGGCAGGGAAGCGACATAGTAGTCTGACCCGAGAAGACCTTCTTCTTCACCGGCCCACCATGCGAAGCGGACACAGTTGCTTACGTTGAACTTGGTGAGCTGGGTGGCTACCTCGATCAAAGACAAGGATCCGGAACCATCGTCGTTGATACCGGGACCTTCGGCAACACTGTCACTATGGGCTCCGAGCATGACGCAGTTGTCGGGATCGCCCTCCGTTGTCTGTGCAATGATGTTGACGGTGTCGATTTGGTCGACCACAGCGTCGATGTAAGCGATGGAGTCGACCCTCTTCTCCTTCTTGAGCTTCTCAATCACAGGTCCCGCCTCTTCCCCAGACAATCCAAAGGTAGCTACATGGTACGGCGATGGAGTTCCCAGAGTTCCAGACACTGGGTCGTTCTCGTAGTTGTAAACGATGGCGGCAATAGCACCCTTGTGACCAGCATTCTCAGACTTGGTTCCGAAAGGGCATACGCCACGTTTGATGAAAGCAATGTTACCAGCAACAGAGTCAGGAAAGTCAGTGGTCTGGCAGCCCTCATTTTCGACAAAAACAAGATCACCGTGAACGGGCTCCTTGTTCTTGGTTGGGGGTGTCAGGCCCATTGGTGCAGCAGACTTGGGGACCTGGTCGCCAAGAACAAGACGCCACTCGAATACATTGCCGGATACAGCTGGGAAGGACTGGTTGGAAATGCTATAGTAGTCTCCAAGCTTCAGTATCTCCTCGTAAATGTAAGACAAGGTTCCGAGGTGGCCTGGACACATCAGCAGGCGTTCACATAACACCAGCACGTGCATGGCCTACCGTCGCTCCCAATAACCCTGGTAGGGTGATTATACTCTTCCTCGCCCAACTTTGCAATCTCATACAGCTTCTTCGCACGTATCATCAACCTGTCACCGCTGATGAGGTCCTGTAGTTCAGTCGAGTTGACCACGGGCTTGTTGCCATGAGGATGGCCAAGCGTCGCCTGGCTGTGGGAAGAAAGTAGTGGGATTTGAAGCGCGCCAGCACCTGCGACCGCCGCACATAGTGCAAAACCTGTTCGGAAAACCATACTTCACGCGCAAATGATGGACAGTGGTGAAGTCGGGATGGAAGGCGGATGTTTGACGATGAGTCGACGGTAGGTTGCCATGACGCCAGGCCCAGGCCCAGCCTCGCGTGCCTCGCACGCGCCCATCCAAGATAACGCCAATCCACGTGCTCATATCTGCTGATACCGCCATGGAGATACAATCGGATAGATCAATGGAAAGAACGCTCATGTACACTGATATAGACGCTTCGCAATTCTGACATCTGCTGAGAAAACATACCTACCCACGATCTAATAAAGTGGTTCTGCAGAATATCGTCGCAGTACAGACATTTGCCAACGTTCTCGAGCTTGACCTGATTCATAAGGCGCTGACTGCTGCACTTTACGAACGTGTGAGCTATTCACGTCTGATATGCATATTTCCAATGCTCATTTGTACATGTATTGCTTTCGAGTGGTGTGCCGTCTCCAATAATTAAAGGTTCGATCGCGACGGCGGTGCTTCTCGATCGGGCGTGTTTCGCAAACGGCCCTTTTTTAGCCATGGGCGGCTGGGTTTGCAACACAATCATTCTGTGTCGTGTCGCTCCAAGGTTGCCAGAAAAACAATTATGGACGCAAGGCAAAGACGAATGACAAAATCTTGCCAGTCGTTGGTGAGTATAGCAAGCAAGCCAGTATCCTTAACGAACATTTTCTTCTGTGCAGACTCTCCGCAAAGACCAAAAAGTGTGGAGAATGGGAACCAGAGGGTCCCGGACCGCGTGACATCACTGTGCATGTGGAGCTGAAACTGGTACTCAGGGTCAGCTAAGGGGTCAAGCATCGCGAGAAATGCTTGGTGACGTGTCTGTCAAAACAAGCTCCTGGCCAGACGGTCCCCGGATCGTGGGAAAGACCAGGCTCGCGGATCACGATTGGAGTAGTGTTGAGCTTGACGCATTTATGCTACGGCAGGTTGGGCAAGAGCCAATGGAAGATTACCGTTGTGCAATTACAGACCTGCACCAGCGCACGTTTCATGCAGCATCCCAATAACAAGGAAATTCAAGAATATCGCACAGCCCGCTGCCATGACGCCCAGTCTTTAGCTAGACATTCTTGACGTTTAGCTCACCGTATTGCCTTCACGGCTTTTGTGCCCTTCTTCGATTGTCGTCTCTCTCCAGGCAATCAGGGTCGTCGCTTCACAGCCTTTGAACGCTCCTGGCCTGTCAATACGCGCAGCCTGAAACCCAAGATCCCGCTTAGAAGCGCGCAATTTATGCTCTCACCTCATACATAGCGCGCGCTGATCGTCAATCTCACGACTCCCTTCTTCATACAACCACCATCATGGCCCGTTCTCGCAATTCGCGGGATTACCCCAGAGCTTCTCGCGAATACGCAAATGGACGCTCATCCCGCGATCACGGCAGCTCCTCGCGCGAATACAACGAGAAGCGCAGGGAGAACAACGGGAATGGTCGCGGCGCGGCTCTGCCTCAGTACAACCATGCAGGACACAAAGTGACTAAGGGTATGCACCCGGATGGTGAGAGTGGTCGGAGGGGTTTCAATCCGCTCAAATTCCTGGTGATCAGCGGACGCAGCAGTAGCACGCCGTCTATGTTGGTCAACATGCTATGGCCTATCGTTCCCATAGCGATTGCCCTGGTACGTCTGTTCATGAACAGTATGAGAGAATGCAAGCTGACAGTCAGTGCAGCACTTCGCAAAGCCGAAATGGCATCTCGCCATCTTCATCACCAACTACATCGCCATGTTGCCCGCCGCCAATCTCCTGGGCTTCGCAGGTCAGGAGCTGTCTCGCAAGATGCCTCAGAAATCCATCGCTGTTGTCGTGGAAACAACTTTCGGTTCAGTCGTCGAAATCATCCTTTTCATGGTGCTGCTGAAGACTTCCATTGGCAACTCGAACGTCATCGTCATTCAAGCTGCTATTCTAGGATCGATCCTGGCCAACATCTTGCTGTGCTTGGGATGTTGCTTCATAGCTGGTAAGGAAGGGTCTATGTCGATACGAGTGTGGGCAAGGCTAAATTATCGCAGGCGGTATGAAGAACAACGTCCAAAAGTTCCATCAAGCAGTCTCCGAATCCGCCAATGGCTTGCTCCTTGTCGCGTCCAGTACGTATCTGACCCTCATGTCAAGAGATGATTTGCTGACTTGCCCAGTGGGATTGGTTCTCCCTGCCATCTTCTACAAGTCGCTAGTCAACAACGAGAACTTTCAGTCCACCCCCCTTGGAATCGAGCATAGCTCTCTACTCATCTCCCGTGGAGTGGCCATCATCTCACTTGTGGGATATTTGATCTACCTCTACTACCAAACGATCTCCCACGATGGTCTCCTCCACGAGATCTACGAGGCCGATGAACACAAAGACAACGATCGCCATGAGGAGCTGGCCAAGCCGAAGCTCACACTGACGGAAGTTCTTGTCGCTCTAGTCATATCTCTTGCCTGCGTCTCTTTGATCGCCATCTCCCTTGTGCATGAGATTCACTACATTGTGGAACGAGGTGTTAGCGATGCCTTCATCGGTCTTATCCTTATTCCTCTTATCGAGAAGATTGCTGGTACGCGTCACCAAGATCACTTCATACGAACACTTGCTAACATGCTGCAGAGCATCTGCTTGCCATCGACGAAGCCTACGACGACCAGATCAATATGGCTCTTGCGCACGTCATGGGCGCCTCCATCCAGACTGCACTGCTGAATGCGCCGCTTGTCGTCCTGGTCGGCTGGGGCATTGGCGTCGACATGTCATATGCATTCTCCATCTTCGACTCAGCCGCGCTTGTTCTTGCGGTACTTGTTGTTGGGTCTTTCTTGCGTGATGGACAGTCGAACTATCTGGAGGGTATGCTGTGTGTGATGACATACATCATCATCGCCATTTGTGCATTCTTCTCCCCCAACCCTGTCCTTGCGTCTGGCCATTAGTCTGGCTGGCCCGATGCAGATGGACGGACTATCAGGTGCAAAGTCAGCGGCAGCAAGACTGAGATCGGCGAATGGTGGGAGAGTTGGATCGCCCAGGAGACATTATGGTCTGCTTGCAGAGCAAGTACTGGGCTGGCACTTGTTTACGATTTCTGTATGACTGTTTAATTAGCGAGCGATCGAGCGAAAATCCCAATGTTTATATTTTGGAATGTCAATGGTGGCTCTGCAGACTTCAGTGTTGGTGTTCGTCTGGGTTCATCTCAACCTCACGACACCGCGCAGCCCCACTTTCGACACACGCTAATCCTCTACAGACTAGCGCGTGCCCACCCGCTAAGCGAGCGCTCAATATTCGCACTCACGACTTGACAATTCCTGCAGCGACGACCGACTAACCACCCCGACAGCCACCTCCCATTCCCCACGACACACACACACAGTCGCCAAAATGGGTCGCGTTCGAACAAAGACCGTCAAGAAGTCCGCCAAGGTCATCATTGAGCGGTACTACCCCAAGCTCTCGCTGGACTTCGAGACCAACAAGAGGATTTGCGATGAGGTGAGGCTGCACAATTTTGGATTATCGCGGCAGGACACATGACTGACAGGAGGACTCAGATTGCCATCATTGCCTCAAAGCGTCTCAGGAACAAGATCGCCGGATACACCACCCACTTGATGAAGCGTATCCAGCGAGGTCCCGTCCGCGGTATCTCGTTCAAGCTCCAGGAAGAGGAGCGTGAGCGCAAGGATCAATACGTCCCCGAGATCTCTGCTCTCGACTTCACCCAGAACAGCGAGTCTGGTGCTCTCGACGTCGACCAGGAGACCAAGGACCTGCTCAAGAGCCTCGGCGTACGTCCGCACGTTGTCCTTACTCTACTGTATCTCATGCTAACATGTTACAGTTCGACTCCATTCCCACCAACGTCATCGCCGTCTCCCAGCAACAAGTTGTCGAGCGCCCCCGCCGCTTCAACGACCGCAACCCCCGCTCGTAAACGTGCGATTCGGTCTCTGTTCCCTTCTCGATTCATTCAAAACATGGTGTCTGGGAAAGGGTTTCTGCCACGATTAAGGCATGGTTTTATGGCTATATACGGCGGCATGATGACTAGGAGTCAATGAACAGGTTCCTCCCCCACTAGGTGTCGCTGAGTCTGCGCCCCGCAAGGTGCGAAGACGATGCTTGATTGCCATTTCCCCCTACTTATGCTGTGTGATGATGTGATGTGGACGTCGATGCGGGTATGATGGAATGACAAGGTAAGTGCTGTCGATTCTGCCGCACCTGTCTGCACGGCAAGGACTTGCTTCGCGAGATTGCGAAGTCTACTGCGGCTGTCAGTGGCTTGTGGTAGGTCTGTTGTTCTCGGTCATCATGTTAGGCCGTCCTTCGCTCGTGGTCACCTTGTCATCTTGTAGCTTTCCGTGTGTGTGATGAACCACAACATCTCTTGGAGACTCACGTATATCAATGTCGCGACGCTGCGTTCATGAAGCGGAAGTATGTCCCGAATAAACTTCAGATTTGCTGTTCGCTTGATATCAACCTGCAAGGACCTCATCGCTGCTCTCCTGCCTGTTACCTGTGGTAACGTTACTGTAGATCGAACCGCTCTGCCACAGGGAAGCCACGAGCTATACAATGTCCTTTCGCCGTATCATACTCCAAACATTCATCCGTATCTCTTCTCGTCACTTCACGTCTACCTCAAGGCCAAGCCCCAGAATATGCCCGCGTCTTTCTCACTTGGTCCTCATACTTTGCCTTTGTCTCCTCTACCTTATCACCTTCCTTCATCTTCTCCTCACTCTCCTGTCTCTTTGATTTGTCCTTTTCTGAATCAACTCCTAGAACCGCTTCGCGCAAACTCGACTCATCTACCGAGCCTGTTCGTCTTCCCTCAGTCGCACCCGTAGTGTCTTCCACATCTCCCTTCTTATCGGGAGGGGCATCGGCAGTAGCAGGAGAGACGTTGGAGGCAGACGGAGATTGAGTGATGATGATCGGCCCAGGACCATGTTCCAAGCTCGGCCACCTCTCTCCCCGTGCTAGCACTCCTCCAGTTACTCTTCCACTTTCCTCATCCAGATTCGATGCTCGCACCCAATCAGTGAACGTCTGTGGCTGGCCTCTTTGGCGGCGGACGGTACCGCGGCGCAAGGCGTCTGCTTCGTCGTCTGGTGCGAGAACGAAGCGAGGAGGAGAATCGACAGCTTCAGGGTTGCTCTTGGGAGATGAGTGATTGGGGTGCGTGCGGCGGCGGTAGCGGTGAATGAATAATGTGCCGAGGGCGATGATGAAGATGGGGAGAAGGATGCCTAGGATCAGGCCTGTGAGTTGGGGGGAGGTGAGCTGGCAGAGGTTAGTAGATGAACTGTGGAGAGACCGGGCGTGGAGGACGTACAGCCATATTTCCCATGAGCGTGCCCAAGCTCCTGTGACTGTGATATGAGTGCGCGGTTGGGGGTTCTGGGTTGAGTCGTGATGTGATGTGCGTGGTAAGAAGTGGAGCGTGTGTATGAGGAATTGAAAGCCCCAGCCGAAGATAATCTCAGAGACCGGCTAGGCTGTCACGAACCATTCACTGCGGGCGCACGGCATTGCCCCGCGGCCACTCCGTTAAGAGGCAAACGCGCATTCGCTGCCTGGTTTGGAGCGACCTGAAGTCGATAGATCTGGAGTTCCACGATGGTAACACCCGATCGTGCGCATTAGGTATGCAATGGCTATATAGAAAGATGGGAGCACAAGCACTATCAGATGGCACGAGAGCGGAGATTTCTAGTTATTGTTTCGCTCAATTGTTGGGTATGCTTGATCTTGGGCTATTCAGCTCCTTTTAGTGCGCGATGAAATTGGTACCATGCGTAACACGTGCATCCCTAAAGGCACATTTTCAATGTGGGATCTTTCTTCTTTTGTCAACCCAGCTAAAGCAGAAGGCAGACTAGAAGCTGTCCGTTCTGCTTGGGTGGAAATTCGCTGAGACACTTGTGAATAACCAGTCCTCAGACTTCTGCATGTTCTGCGTTAGCAATTTCTTACTTTCTCGACTCCCGAAGCAAGCTTGCGCATCGGCTGGACTGCAGAACTTCTTTAGGAAAACCATGAGGCAGATGTGCTATTCGCCTGCACTTGTGATTGACGCCATTACGATGTTACTGTTGCCCCCGCCTGCCCTTTCGCATAGAAGGTCGTGAATCAAACAAGCGACTGGAGCCTTGAGATCTGTTCGATCACTTTAATTGCAGCAAAGAACCATCACGATGATCTCTCTGACGGTGACATACATAACTGTCATGTCATCGATCTACCTAGGTAGGATCTAGTCTGTCCCATAAGCGCTAAGGGACCAGAGCTGCATCGATGAGGCAGGTGCGAGGATCGGCACCCTGTAGAACCAAAATCAGTTACGGAGCGGCACATCAAGCTTGGTTTGGCTCGACTTTGGCTCGCCTTATTCTTCCAAAGCGAAAAGCTTATATATCGGTCCCAGTGCGACTGCAGCCTGATTTGCAGCAATCGCCTATTCACTACTGTAACACATTCTAAACAATATGCATTCATATCTGCCATTACTTACTTTCGCATCAGCTGTCGAGGCAATCTCAGTCTGGGATTCTACTGGTCCATACCATGTCGGATACATGCAGGAGATCTTTGGTCACACTACGCCAAATGATCCAACTTCACCAGGAACATTCATACTCATTACCGCCTACTACCCCACTCCTCAGATACCTAATACCACCACCCCTTACCTTGACCGCATAAGCGCAGAGATCTTCGAATCAACAGTTGGTCTTACGCCCGGCTCTCTTTCAAAATTGACCACACGGATGCAAAGGCAGGCGCCCACACTTCTCGACACAAAGCCCGAATATGACGTGGGCATCTCACCTTACCCGACACTCGTGTTCACTCCAGGTGCAGGCTTAACCGCTTCTTCATACACAGCATATCTATCTGAACTCGCGTCGTATGGATATGCGATAATCGCCATCGATCACCCCGGCGAAGCATCTTACCTGCCTCTTCCATATACATTCAACGGCACAAATGGCATCTATGGCTACCCAGACTTCAGCAATTTCCCGCCAACGTTAGAGGAAACTTTTCAGGTCCTGGATTACCGCGTAACCGACATACAAGCTACCATGAACTCCTTCTTCCCTTCCTTCGTCCAGAAACGCAAACTCCCGTTCAACACCACTCATTTGGGCATCTTCGGACACAGTGTCGGTGGTGCAGCAGCGGTATCGGTCATGTCCTCCCTGGACAATGCTAATGCTGCGAAGTACAAAGTGGGAGCAAATCTCGATGGAGGATATTACCAATTCTTTGGCGAGGACGGCAGACCAGCTACTAACGTCTCTGCGCCCAACCTGCAGCGTCCGTTCCTAGAGCTGGCGGCTGAGAACCACTTCCAGGGGAACTTGTCTGTCGAGGGTGGCGACTTTACATGGAACATCTTCGAGAAGGCGCAGACGGGTTGGTTGAGGGATGTGCAGGTCAATGGCACGAGGCACTTGGATTTTAGCGACATCGCGCTGTGGATCGATTTGTTAGATCAGAGGGCTGTATTGAACAGGACGTGGATTGGGACGGCGGACGGAGTTAGGGTAACACATTTGGCGAATGCGATGTTGAGGCAGCTTTTTGGATCAATCCACGATGGTGGTGGATTAGCGGAAGTGGATGAATGGATAGATGAGGTGCCGGAGTTCTTCGTTTTGACGGAGAGAGGCTAGGATGGATGTGGTGCTTGTACATCTCCTGATGGTCAATGATACATCATCAAGGATCTCAAGGGCATATTCCGTAATCCAGTAGAGCATTGAAGCCCACCACGATATCGTATAAGCTCACATCTCATGTCTTTGTCCTACCCCATGTACTCCTCCAATGATACCGATCATGCCATCTCAACACCTAAGACCGCTTCCACATGCTCTGCACATCCTTCTTGAGCTTCCTTTTCTCCAACTTCTCCCACACAAACATTACAGGCTTTCGCCCGGAATGTACAAGCACCTTGCCCTTCTCATTATACCAAGATATCTTCCATCCCTCTTTCAGCAACTGGCCTTCTTCGAAGACAGGATTCCATCTCGCCCAATTGGCATTAAGTGAGTAGACTTGGTGTGGGAGCTTACCGCAATGGTAAAGTGCTTCGTCGTGCAGCTTCTTAAGGCAGAAGACAACTTTGCGGACATAGCATGGTATGGGCGCAGGAGTAACAAGACCACGTCGCAAGCAGAAGTGATTGTTCTTGTCGTGCTTATCTTCGCAGATTCTTGGTGCGACAAAGCAGCTGATTCTGGAAGCGAATTCAGCGACGGCAGCGTAGGTGGTTTGGGTGTTATAGTAGTCTTCTTTGTCTTCATTGTCTGCATTGCGCACAAAGTCGTATGCGTCCAACAATTTGATGATCTCTTGGGGTCTGAGGCACCTTGCGAGTGTCGTGACGTCCACTTCGTCTTCAATGTCTTCCAGCCCGATGGTAAGAGTGCTCAGATGCATCTGCACTACTGTCATAATGGCTTCGAGGACGTAATTTTGCATATCGGGGCTGAATAGAGCCCAGCGAGGGATACCGATCGTGAGATGATTGAGGGATTTGAAGTCGAGCGGCCGTAGAGGTCGCAGCTTTACGAGAGAGTCGACTTCGATGTACTTCTGTACAGCTTCCAGAATTGCTGGTGTGCTCCGCAAACACTCTTGTTGCATCTCTGTGCATATCTGCTTGCAAGACAGGAAGAGGCCGATGTACTTGCGATAGTGCTGCTGAGGAAGGAAACTGCGTGTTGCGATCCATTGGTAGATCGTGATTCGGATTTCGACCGGTGCTTCGAGGAGAAAGCATCTCCTTGGCGGGGCCGGCGACTGAGGGGATGCTTTGCGACGGCTGAGCTTCTTGAGTAGCTGCATGTTGCGCCTGATGGAGTGGAAGCTTTAGTTGAGAAGGAGAAGGGAAAGTTTGCTGCGCGGTTGTGCGTTGTGGGGTGAAGAGGAAGAGGAAGAGGTAGAGGGAGAGAAATCAAGTGAGAAGAGTGTGGCGCGTGGCAGAATTTGTTTGCTCGTGTGCATCATGAAAGCACATTCACTCCATCTTCCGTTGCCCGAAACGTGGATACTCAAAGCCAATGCCTAGCCTCGCCAGTCAAAGTTTTGATGTTTGGAAAGTAATCTGCAAAGTACTATAATAGGAACGGCTACTTTTCAAACTTCCGTAGCGACGCGAAGTATCGTTCATGCATGTCCATGTCTTCTGCTTTGACGACCGAAATTCTCACTACGAGATGATGGGGACAGACTGGACAAGACGACTGAGAAAACAATGATGCGGAATGGGCGGAGCAAACTGCTAGAACGAGACGTTTAAACACTAATCGAGCATGTGCAAACATATTTTAGAGACTCAGAGGTCGTAGAAATAGAACCGCAGCCGCCATACAAGATTTGCGATTCGCCATGGCGTGCACGTTGGCGTACCTCCCAGCGTGCTCTGGAGCCGAAAACTGGGAAATCGAAATCAGCATTGTATTCCTCGAATCTTCGACCACCAGGTTGGCATGGATGCCTGGAAATCATGTAGCACAATCTCAGATGTGGCAAAGGGAGCCTTTGACAGCTGTTACACAATACCGGAAGATTTGTCAGATCATCACGGTGTAGCGTTGGAAACGTCGAGTTACGCAGCCTCCTCATCAGCATATTGAATTTGCATCAGGATAGTAGTGAAGTCTTCCAGAATGCAATGTCTATCATTGCTATCAGTGGTCGTCTTGTTGGTAGCTGGATATGGAGTTCTGTGTGATCCGGGCGGTGACGTTCACGCGTTCACGCTCGGTCCTTCAGAACATGTGACCGGCCAATGCTCCGCCAAGATAGAACTAGCCACGCTAGCTACGCGAGCGTGAATGTTTTTACCCTGCACCTCGACTTTGGAGCTTCCCAACCACCCCGCAACTACAGATCCAATCCACGACCCCAACAGCACAATTTCATCAACTTTCATCGTCGCCATCACCTCTGCCGCCATCACGAGTGACTTGCAGCCCTATAAGTGGTCTTCGACAGGGTATATCAAGTCGCGTGGCACGCATCCGGCATCATGACGCCTGCGCCGATTACCCAAAACGGTGCTACTTCACCTACACCGCCACCGGCGAAGCAACCAACCACAACACCGCGTTAGTCACAATGCCATTTTCAGTAATATGCAATTCTGAAGTACTATAGCTGCTGCGCCTGCACCCAAGAACTTTGATGACATGTTCCATCACAAGTTCATGCACATCATTCAAGAGTGGAAGAATGATCCATTAAGAGGTCAACTCACCCAACGCGACCGCAAGATCTTCATTGAGACAGCTTACGTCGAGACTGACGAGGGCTATTTTGGCGGCCGTGCTCTTGGCGATCACGAGATCAAGCTGCGTGCTCTCACCAAGGTCTTCTACAAAGTTCTTGCGGAAGAGCCATGGTCCGAGGAATGGATACGTGCCCCGGATGTCGAGCGAAAGCTTTCCAAGTTCGAGATGAACAAGGAGACCATGCCTCTTGCCATTGAGCACGGACTCTTGACTCCTCGCGATGCGGTAAAGGCTGCACGTGAGGCGTCCATTAAGCAGCAAGAAGCTTTGAAAGAAGACAAGTCGGATCCTGCCAAATCACCTCGGGAACTCAAGATCCCCCGTGGCCCCTACGACGACATTGAGATCATTTACATCGCAGGCACCGTCTCATCGACAGCTACCAACCGCATCGATCGCGAAAACATCTACCCAGTATCAGTCAGCTCCGTCGCCTACGTCCTGCAAAACCACATCTGCCGTGACATGGTCCGCCCATTCACCATGGCTGAGCGGTTCATGAACTGCACCGAACCCAAAGAACTCGAAAAATTCCGCAAATTCGCCTGCGACGTGTGCGACTTCGCCCCTCACCTCCTCGACAATGACAACGTCTCTCTCCTTGTGGTTCTGCTCATCCTCTCCCGCTCAGACTGCTGCCGCCGCTTTGAGAATAACGGCATCCGCATCGAGGGCTCCACCATCTCGCACCGCAAAGCCGAGTGCATGAAGAACAAAATGGGATGGCGGACCTCAGAGCAGAAGAAGCCCTACGACTCCTTTGCGAACGAGTTCCAGAGCCGCGTCAAGCAAGCGTGTTTCCCTGCTCCCCGAGCTGCGCGTGCGGGCGCGAAGAAGCCGGGTCGCAAGAGCATGAGTGGACCTGGGACACCTACCACGCCGGGCATGTATCATTCTCCACAGATGGGATATATGGGTCCTCCTTCTCAACCTCACATTCGCAGTACCAACGGCCCTCACGGCGTGAATTCGGCTATCAACATCCCTGGACCCATGATGCAGAGCATCTACGCGCACCCTCCGCCACCTCCCCCTCTTTCGCGCCAGTCCACCGGGGCAGGCAGCAGTGCCTCGGAGCCCATGGACCTGTCTTAGGTTCAGAGAGAGTGTTTTCCCATTCTTATTAGCCCATCGATTGCATGAGTGTGGCGTTCAAACTTCAATCTAACTTTAGTATTTACTCGTGGGACCGCTTATGGAGTGGGAAAAAGGCGTTCCGGGAGCTTGCATTTTCGGCTTCGTGACCCATACATCTCTAATGCTGATGGTCATTTCTTAATAGACTGTCGAATGTAGCATTAACATAAATCATTAGCAATGAAACAATGAAACAAGTTACATGTTCGCAAGCTCTTCCAAATACATGGTGATCTGCACTTCGCGTGTCATACCATGTTGAGCAGTGATCTGCTCTCACGTGCGGCGTCCAACATTGTATTGCTCATTCGCGTAGTCGGTTGCTGGGAGCCTGTAGGCACCAATCTTGGCTGTCCCCGCGCTCACAGCTCAAGTCATATGTACTCACAGCCCCGCTATTATATGTCTCATCGGGTAAACCTTTACTACGACGGCTCATCAAGATCTGTTACGCTACCGAGGAAGATAGTGAATAGTCATGGTCAAGCACGAGCATGATTTCGAGCTACGATCTAAGCTTTTATCGAAGTCGGACAAGAAGATATATTGTATACTTTTCCTTCCCATATTCCAACAACGAGCGTGCAACGAAGCATGGGGTATGTCTATAGCTATACAAAAAGGGTATGTTGAAGAGGTATTCCGTGTGCGCCCAAAGTCGAGTCCAACAATTCACCAGCCACATACACACGTACACCCAGGTCCCATAGATCAAAACACCAAGGAAATACTCAGACATACCCAAACTCCCTATACGCGTACACGAAATCAGTACCTCCTCCTCCCATGCCCATGGGTAGTCTTATCCTCGCTGTCAGTCACATAATCACCCTCATACCCAGCGACCCTCCCCATCGCCCTCGTCGCCTCGCGGGCAGCGCCGTGCGACCCAGAAGCCTTCTTGATGACGTCCTCACCTCTGCGCTGAATGGTATACCGCCCATCCGACGCCTGGCGTGTTGTCGTTGTAGGCAGAGCTTCGCGCACATTTCGGACGTCCCAGGGATCAGGGTTGACTGGCAAGTTCGTGGCTGCCGTCGCGAACGGGTTCTCTAGATTCGATGCAGAGTTGCGTGCTGATGGCGCAAACGGCAGATCCTGTGAAGAGAACGACCCGCGACGAGCAGATGTTGGGCGCGTGTTGAAGTTGGAAGGGAATGACACGGGCGGAGGTGCGTGCGTGCGAGCACTAGGCTGCGTAAGACCTTGTGCTACCTTTGTATTGATGGGTGGTGGGTTGGGTTGGCTGACGCTCGTGCGTCGACTGTTGGAGCGACCTAACATTGTTGGCCTTGCGTCTGACGAGATGCTGCCCCTGCGTGATTGTGAGTCGCGACGGGCCAAGGCAGTGTTGGAAGACGGGCCACTCGCGCGGGGGTTGTAGTAGCTGGGGTCTTGCTGTTGCTGTTGGAGATAAGCTGCCCTCTCTTCTCGATCTCGGGCATCTGCTGCTCGGCTTTCTCCCTGCATCTGACCGAGTTCTGCCGCAAGCAGACGTCGTTGCTCCTCTTGTTGGGCTGGCGTCATGGTCATCGATCCTCTGCGCGAGCCCGCTGGACGCTTAGAACTGCTGGTGCTGATTACTGGTGGCAAGCGTTCTTTCTTGCGCGACTTAGCAGCGGCAGCGGCAACAGCCGCTTCTTCTGCGCGCTCCCGGTCCCTCCGCTCTTTTTCTTTGCGACGGTGTATCTCCTCTCGCTCAGCAGCGCGCTGCTTTTCCTTCTCGGCATAAGCCGCCTCTGCTCGTTCTTTGGCTCGCCCTTCTGCACGACCCAGCTCAAAGCGGACTTGCTTGACGTTCTCGGCTTCTGGATCCAACTCCTGTCGTCTGCGCTCGTCATCTTTCCTCCTGCGTGGTTGTTCAGACTCTTTTCCTCGACGAATCTTGCCAGCTGATCCAGAGCTAGCATGCGAAGATCCAGAGCGGTCGGCAAAATCCTGGAAATCCAGTGCTGAAAGTGTGTCTGGATGTGGTGGCTCCTGTGCGTACCCGGGGGTCACTACAGCCGTGTTGTAACTAGCCGAAGTGTTCCCGCCATGGCTGCGTCGACCTGGAGACGATGGCGCTCCAGCAATGGAAGATTGATGAATGGCAGGCGGTAGTCTTGTGCCTCTTGTGTTGGTAGGGGAGTCGTAGTCTGGATCAGAGGTGACGTAGAGTGATGGCGTTCGACTTGACCCCGTGTAGGATGACGTCGAAGAGGTGTGACGGTGATGATATCCGTGCGATACAGTCGGCGTTGTGCTGTACGCGTCCGAATGACTATAAGCTGCCTGAGGTGGCAAGGGCGCTTCAGGCAAGCCAGTGCGGATTGTGTGAGAAGCATCTGAGCCAGGTGACTCAACTGCGACGTCATCGTATGTTGCACCGATGGAGGAACGCTTGCTGGATGTCGAAGAGTACTTCTTGCTTTTGTGGCCTTTGGAACCAAAGTCTATGATGATGGTCTTCTGTCCGTCACGAGTTGATGGCCGTCCACTTGATGAAGACGGCCGGCGCTGCTGCACAACGTACGATCCAGTTCCAGTTGGCGTTGGTGGATTGATTGGGGACGGAGTGTCGTCTCGCGGGATGCCTCTTTTGGGAAAGTACTCTGTGGTCCTCCTCTTCACCTTTGAGCATAGCTTCCCATTTCGAGCCTTGTCGCAGGGGAAGGAATCCTCAAACTTGGATCGGTGCCCTTCCGCACTGATGTAGATGCGCTCCTCGACCCGACACATGGTGGACACAGGTAGAGTTTTTTGACGTGTCTACTCAGTTGTCTGATATCAAGACCTCAGCGAGCAAGGGCTGGGCTTGTGAGCCGGACGGCGCGGGTGTAAAATTAGATCAGCTTATCCGAAGCAAGATCCGGATGGGAGAATAGGCACTGTGGAGGAATGTGGTAGCGAAGCGGCACTCGTCGAAAGTGATTGAAATCGCTGGCTTTTTCTCTGGAAGTGTGTAATAATGATGCTGGTAGGTCTGCCTGTTGTTCTTGAAGCTTGTGTGGTGACGAAATATGGGGGTCGAGGTTATTTAAAGACTTGGATGATGGACCCAACTGAGACAGGTCAGGAACCAATGTCAGAGTAGTCGTCAGTGCAGGTGTGTCCAGAGGCGAAAGAGTCAGAGAGGCGAACGTGTGTAAATAAAGAGTAGGATGTACAGTAGCAGCCTGCAGGAAGCTAGCTATGCAGGATGGAGCAGAGAGGTGCAGCCTTACTGGGCCGAAGGTGTTTTAAGTGGAATGCGGCGTAGAGTGTAGCCTGAAAATGCACCGAGCTAAACGGGTCGGGTAGATCAAATGATGCAGCAGGAAAGACGAGTAGTGCCGATAGAGAGAAGAAAGCTAGGCCATGGGCATGGACATTGCATGAACGACAGCCGGGGCGAAGATATGGCGCGCTGCGGTGAAAGCACAGCCTACGAGCGGATGAGAAAACGACCCAGCCACAGGCCGACCCCTGTCGCGACCGGTGTCCTGTGCCTCAGGATGATGATGAGGGAGTCGGCCGAGTGCTAATTGGCAAAGAGGGTGGAAAGTTCGAGTAGCAAAGCCGGACTGCGCTGCTGTAACGGCCGGGTCAAATGTCTCAGCAGTGAGCATTGGGGATTCGATGGGCAGCAATCACACGGTGCCGACGCTCGAGCGCGCGCCCCTTGCCCTCGTCTTCCTTCGCAGGGCCCGCCGGTAATACCGTAGATGCGCTCGCTCATGGCGACCTGCTGGTGAGCATCCAGCGGTGCTTGCTTTGCCCGTGTGGGATGCGCAATCGGCATGCATGTCTTGCGTCTCGCGTCCTCTACAGCTGAGCAACGACTGGACGATGGAGGGGGCTATGCTGCAAGCACCTCTGACTTGCCTAGCAGCTGTGTCGCTCGAGCCAGGCACGGAGGACTGGCGATTTGCTGCTGATGGGCGCCCAAAGCCCGAGCATATTGCATTTTGTTTGGCGCGTTGATGGGGGAGCGATGCAAGTCACCTTGGCCATGCGATTGAGTGGTGGGCTCTGGACTGTGCAGCGGAGACTAGGATGAACCCGAAGGCACATCGTTCGCATACTGTCCTGGCTCGGCTCCTGAAATTTCGACGTCTCTGCGTATAGTGCTCAGGAATTAGCAACGCTGTCACCGCCCACGCATAGTGTCTATCAGACAGCACCCGTACGCCAACATATGGAAGATCGCCATATGGGGCAAATTGATGTGCGCGTGGACAGCCAGCCGTCTCGCTGCCTTGGGCTATCCCAACTCGGAAAACAAACACAGCGCTCCCGCGCCTAGGATCGCTCGCAAAAAAAAAGCTGTCGAGGGTCAAGGGGGATTCTTTGTCAGCCCCTTGTTCGTCGAGAGCTTCATGCCCTTGCCGCCGGCTCGACTTGGGCTCCCATCCGCGCTGCTTATGCCATTCGCCGAGCTCAACACCACATTTCGCTCCGTGATAATCTCCACGATCGTCAGCTTCGGCCTCGCGCCTCACACGGGTGTCGCATTGCAAATGTGGCTGTAAGCCGTGCAGCCGTCCTGTCGAACCGTTTGGTTCCACCCATTCATCCCAGAAATCCGCAGCCTCGTGCATCAGCCCACGGGGCTACGTAGACCTTGAACCGTCTTGTACCTCGAATGGGGGCCGTTTTCTTCATGTATCGTGCGCGAGGCGATGATGGTCGTGTCCCGACACCGCTCTTGTTCACGACGGACAGGTCGAATTGCAGATTCGCCTCCCAAACCGGCATAGCGTGAAGCTGAGCCACAAATAAGCAGCCACAGTGGCTGACGGCCCCCAATATCAGAAAACAAGAAAGCAGAGAAGGTGAGATTGCACGATAGCATTCTGGCACTCCGCGCTGATCAGCATGCGCGCAAAAGCCCACTGAACTGCGGACCAGCTTCTTTCTGTGGCCGAATTCTACCATCACGATACCACCCTTCGCGCCGGCGCTAAACATCTCCAGGCTGCCATCTGCCATCACCTCTCACACGACTAGGACACAATTCCATCAAAGGCCGTTCCTGCGACCGCCCTCCATATCACACAGAAAAGTATCAATGTGAGCATACGTGATACAGAATGCCGGCTAATCACCGCTTTTCCGTTCCTCATCTGGCCTTGACGCCGCACCAGCCTCAGCGCCACGATAAGGCGTCCCGCGAGATTCGAACTACCCTGTGGGCATTATCCGGAGCTTGTCTCTCTGTTCGGAAGGCCATCTACACAGCCCCAGAAATAGCCATTTCGTCGATCTACACGTTAAGTAGACTCAGCTGTGTTACAATCCTTTGAACCGAAACTTGAATCCCCGATTGTTGTCGGAAAGAGTGAGCATTAGCACAGACCTACTTGGCCAAGGTTGCGAGAACGCACTACGTACCGTCCAGGCAGCTGCGTGTCAAGTTGACCCCAAGTCGGATAGCTCGCAGGTGACGGATGATTCGGTGCTTTCACACCAGGCATGCATACAGACGTTGACACTGACTCAACATGCGACGAATGGAACCGTATCACTACAAAGGAGCTAGTCTTCGGTGATGCACCGTCCCATGTATACACAATTCAGCCTGGAGTGCTACAAAGCGCTACAGCCATACAAAGGTCTTTTAGAAACACCAGTAAGGAACTGCAAGAGGTTGTGCAAAATGTGTATGCTTTCTTTTTTGCAGAATGTATGTATGCTCGCGGAGCAGTATGGGACGGCTTGCATGATGCATCATGAAGTACTAGCTCCTTCGTACGCCAGGAATTTATACATACACCTGGCCTTTCAACAGCCTCGAAAAGTGAGCAATCGTTGTACCAGGCATGTACGTTCTGCCATGGCTTTGTAACCACTTCACAGGAATAATTGCAATTATCCCTCACGCCAGGCATTCATACATGAGTCCTCCAGACTGACAAATCCACTATACAACCCAACGCCAAATACTTCGTCCGAACTCAACCCATAGCAACTCGTCCAAGTGTCGTCCGAGACCCGACATCCGTCCTCAACAGCATTCAAGGAATTGAACTTACCAAGCACTCTCTCGCGCGACGTCTATCTCGCCTGTGCTTTTGGCCCCCACACTACACCTTCCCGTCAGCTTGCTCGGCTCCCAGCTTTGTTAAGCCTACTCACTACCTGTAGCATTCCCTCAGCCTCACATCTCACCCGCCTCGTGTATCTTTTCTCACACACCCGTCTCACCCCGCATAACCGCCCGTCAATTCCTGCTCCTTTGCCCCCGTCTATTCCAGATAGGAGTATTACCAAGCCACACTGGCACTCGCCACACCCCTTCACGTATCTGCACGGTATCACCAAGCCCCTACATCTCATCAGCCACACTCCGTGCTGTTCCCTTCGTTCCCGTCTCTTGCCGCCAGTATCTCTGCTCCATCAGCATGCTCGTGCCCTGTCATGCACAGTACCACCAATCCATCAGACCAACTATCAGAACTCCGCCCCAAACTTGCCTCAAGTCACGTTTTCCGCCGCCAATCCCCAACCCTGAACTGAACCGAACCTTCTGACCTAAACGTGCTCCTGGCATGTCGCCCGACCCAACGACATCTGACCCGCATGTCGCCCGATCCTGCGAGCCGGCACAGGAACATCAAGCTTCCGCCACGTCCGGGAACAGGGCCTAGGGAGACATGTCGAGCTGAAGATGTTGTTGGGTAGTTTTCGTGCGGGGGGCCTTGGGTACTGTGCTAGGCAGCAAGTCGAGCTGGGCCGTAGTCTTGCGCGAGATGGCAGGTTTGGATTGGGATAGTCTGAAGCTCGCACGAGATCTGCAGGCGCGAGGGAAACTGACACACATACTCACACACATACGAAGGAGCTGGTTTGGGGTGATGCAGGCGCACACGAGGTCTGAATCCTTACGACTCTTCCAGGAGTACTACAGCAGTGTGCTATAAGATCAGATGACAGACTATTGCATGTAAGGTACATCAGGATCCTATACTAAGATAAAATATTGTATAGAATTCTGTTAGGAGTTCTTGTAGAAGAGGTCGTAGAAAATCAGAAGCTCTCTGCAGGGCCCCACTTAAAACCAGCCCCTTCGCACTTTTCTCGAACAAGGCAGGCCGGTCACAACAAAGATGGTCCTGAAGCTCATTGATCCTTATTACCTGCTCGTACATTCACAGACGTCACTCTGCCAGCCAAATATCATCATCCACTAGTATGGTAAGAGATACAGACCGAAAGCAAGGGAGATGAACCTGTCATCGAGACAGGAGATTGCACACGATACGTTGCAGAAAACATGAGAGGCAGCATTTAGACATACAACTCAGACCAACGCGCATATTCACGAAATCATCCCATGCAAATAATGCAGTACATCACCTTCTCGAAGATCCAAATCCAGAACCAAGCATGTAAGCGCACAGTTAATATGTCCTTGCGAACTCCCTTATGAGATAAAAAGGAGATGAGGCAGCAAGGCGAACAGTTCTCGTAGACAGACCATGGCAACGGAATATAGCGAGCACCACTACATGATCCACCGTAGGAGCTGGTTTCAGTCATGCCCGACTCTTCCACGAGGACGTCTAACAAAACCCTGTACAACATTCAACTTAATACAGGATCCTAATATACCTCACACACAATAATCCATTATCTAATCTCACAACACACTATTATAGCACTCCTAGTAGACCTATAGTATTTCAGACAGTAGCTAACGTGGTGTATCACCAAAACCAGCTCCTTCGTATAGTGGGTATGGTCGACCTCGAAGAGTGTACAATTCTGCTGGGTTTCAAGGTTGGTGTTGGGTAGTCGTTTGTGAGAGGTATATGCTGAGGTCTTGTAGGACAAGTGCGCTGGGTTTGTGGGTAAGGGCAGAGGAAGGCAGTGCGAAACGTACTGCTATCATGCCCTCTCTTTCATGAAATAATGATGGAGGGGTGTAGTCTTGTAGCCTATCTCGCTACGAGTTCCGGTTGCCTCTTTTGTCAGAGAGTATCTACAAGAGCTGATAGGATCTCGTATGGTTGTGAATCTGATGTGATTTGAATGTACATGTACTATACACTTCTTCTTCCTCCCCTCTCTTCTTTCAATACAACTACCTCAACGCATCGCCGACACCAGGAAACCCTCTCCCTGGCGTTCCTTTGCCGTCTCTCTCGGGCCTCATGTTCTCCATAAAATCGCTGAACTGTCTCGCGCTCTGACTTCCCTCGCCCATTTCTCTCGCGGCCTTTCTGCTGCCACTCCGTGCCATGCTCTCTAGTTCCGATAAACCACTGTCGCTCCCGCGGTCACCTCGTCCGATCCCACGCCTAGCCCCCCTCTTCGCCATCATCTCAATCTCCTTGAGCGGATCCTCCTCCGCATTCTCCCTCACGGGTGGCCTGTCGTCCAGCTCGCCCTGCTTGACTAGCCTCTCCGCGCCCTCTGATCTCGCCAAGCGAATATGTATGCGTCCGTTGTTGGCGACTGATCCAAACAGTGGTTGCACAAACACCTTCTTGCCGCCGGGGGTGTCAATATCAATGTTCTCCACATCCTTGCCAGCTTGCATGACGCGTGCGTTGGACTTGTAATCCGTGGCGCGGTGCGGGTCGTTGGCTACGAAACCTGCAACACCAAAGCGCGCATATGTTTCTGTGAGACGGCCAGTTTGGCGGGGTTGCACGACTCTCGCCTCGACTGGTGAGGGCTGAGCTTGTGGGCCGAGGATCGGGTGGTTGCTGATGTAGGCGCGGTTGCGGAGATATCCGAGACCAGCGGAGGGGTGTGTAGAGAGCGGTGCGCTGTCTTGGTCGAACTGGTAGGACTCGATGTCGCGTGCGGAGTTGCCGGTGGAGTACTTGATGTTCTTGAGACGGATGGTGGGGAGGCGGAGGAAGGGTGCGATGAGTTTCTGGAAGAGTTTGGAAGTGAGGGGGTTGTTGGCTGCTTCTCGGCGCAAAGCTTTGATTCCAACTTTGACTTGTTCATCAGAGATTTGTGCCCACTGCTCTGAACGCTTCTTCTGCCAAGCCTCGGCCTCTTTCTCGTCAAGAGGAGGGGGGTTGTCGGCGTCTGTTGAGGCGGCGAGTTGGCGGGTCGCGTATATCTCGTTCTTGACGAATTCCCTGAGGTACTCGCTGAACTCGCCTCTTCGTTTCGAGATCTCTTTGCTGACATAGTCTGTGAAGTCGTCGGCATTCATCCCTGGCAGCCATGGGCCGTCATGCTTCCAGCGCCTGCTGTTGTGTGCGTTGATGTCCATAGACGGCGGGGTGAAGGGCGAAAACTGCTTGGCCTCGCGGCTGTTGGCGGCGCCCTCCTTGAGAGCCTTCAGATACAAGCCAGCTTCATCCAGACCAAGATCCGTGTCATATGATGTTGTGTCGTCCCGGACCTCGAACGCACCATTTGGTGCCATGGCAGTTCCATCGTACTCTCGCATCATAGCCATGCCCTTCATCATGGGCACGCTCATCTCCTGCCATTTTTCTCGTGTCCGCACGTGATCGGACGCCGAGTCGAAATCGGTGACATGCTCAATTGTGTCCAGCTGGGTGACGCGCAGGACCGGATCGCTGACCTGCACAAGGCGACTTCGCGCGGGCAGTGGTCTCTTCAGGCCCCAATCGCCTCGCGCTAATGACGATTTTGTTGTCGCAATCGCTTGATGTGTGGGATATGGTAGGGTTGCTGTGTCTGAGGCCTTGGTGACACCGGCGCCGTAGATGTCGCCCGCATTTGGTCGTGGCAGTGGGTTGGGCAGGGCGAAGAGGCGTGAATTGCGCAGGAGATTGGCGGTAGGCGACAGAGACTGGCGGCGGAGTGCCATGACGATGCGACAGCCGCGTGCGGGGCGTCAATGGCGGAGGGCGTGACGGCTTGGCTGTGAGGTTGCTGTCGTGCTCGAAATCTCGAAGTTGGAGACGGCCCGATTTAGCGCGGACTTCCGTGCAAGACCATTCGCTCTGATGAACATGTACTACAGTACCGGAGAGGTGACTAGATTATCGTGAATAGCTCGAATTGTGTAATTCATGTAATCATAGAGAAACTATCAGCCAATAAGAGGCTTTTGTATAACTTTGCTACATTGCAGTGCTCCTAGTTGGGACGCATCGTTATCAGACGGTGCATCACCAGATACTAGCTCCAATGTAGTTCTTCCATCGACTTCTTTGAGTCCACGATCATCCACTCGATTCCTGGAGCATGCGATGCATGCCCTGCGTTTGCAAATTTAGCCGTACTATATACAGCGATTCGTGAGCAATTGAGAGCCATAAGAATGAAGAGGAAACGTGAATCCGATCCTCCGACACGATGGTCACCCCCAAGATGAACAACATGTATATAAGCGCAGTGGCTATGAAGCAGAGCTGGACGAGCGATATGCTACAATCCATCATGCTCATGCAGAGTTTATCTCTGAGCGTCTCCATCTCGAGCTCCTCCTTCGTGTAGCCGTGTAGGTCCGGTCCAAGACCCGCACAGAGAGAGGCCCAAAGTGATCGTGTGTGCTGTTGGCAGGAGACAGGGGTAGCTGAGCTGATCGTGACTGAGCAGGCGTGGATGTTGACCTCTTTGCCATGTATGCCATTTGACAGCGTGTCGCCGAGAAGATCGTGTGTCGATGCTGAACGAGACGATGACGTGGGTTGTGTCTCGGTAGTGTTTGGTTCGTGTGTAACCTTGTTCGTGGATGAGAGGGTGGTTGATACGGCACGGTGTTCCCCAGCGGACTTGATTTCCCGGTTGATCGTCATGTTGCGAGTTGTGGGATTGAAGGGGGTAACGTGAGTGCAAGTAGTCCTGACGAAGTGATACGAGTGGAGTGATGTTGAAGTGGGATCGGAGCAGTCAAGGCGTGTGCAAGATTTTGTAGGCAGTTTTGCTCCAGGAACAGCAAGTGCACCCACGAAACCAGGTGAGCAATCACGAAGCTGGAGACCAAGTCCTGATGGCGGCTTCCATTCAGCTCGGCAGGTGCTTGTCCCAATCCTGTGGATCGTCTTCTTCATCTTCATCATCATCCTTTCTGTCTATGCGAGGGACATGGCCTTCGATAGCCATGGTCTGTTCGGAGGCCTGCGAGGGGAGCGAAGGTGCCTGTGGTGGCGCGGTGCCGGGTGTGCGTTCGGTGATGAGGTCTTTCACGAGTTCATTGTTCGCCTTGCTCACTTGGCCAGACTTCTCGCCGCGCTCAAGAGCGAGGTCACCCATGGCGTCTTCGCGCGCTGCCCATGCCGCGGCAATATCATCCTCGTCTTCATCAACCGGCTTCGGACGTGCAGGCTCCTTCAGACGCAGCGGCAAAGCTTTGTGAAGTTCCTGGGCATTTTCCACCATCAACTCAATCTGGTCGCCATGCCCGCCCTGGCGCATCCATGCGGGCTCCTCGCTCAGCTGCACCTTCACATACAGGGCGCGCTTGGCGCAGTCTTCGGAGCACCACACCTCGAGCGTCTTGCGATCTACAATCTCGACGCCGTAGTCGGTGTCGACGAACTGCTTCCGTGCTGTGGACCGCGCCTTCTTGGTGGGCCGTGGACAGAGCGCGTAGCCACACTTGTCGGCGATGTTGCGCTCCTCAATCAGAGCATCGTAGTCGGGCGGCTGAAAGGGCAGGACAGCACTGCGAAAGAAGTCGGCGTCGTCAGGTGAGGGCCGTGTGGGATCTGCACCGGGCGTGGTGGGATAGTCCATTAGTGCGATGATGGAGTCGAGGACGGCCGCCTCGACCTTCTTGCGCTCTTCCAGCACGTTGGCATGGTGGAGGGCGACCTGGAGGTGGCGCTCGTTGACAGGTTTGGTGGCGGGTGGGGGTGCGTTTGCGGGGACCACGGTTGTCGTCTTCTTGAGGATCGACTTGGGCGGCATATCTAGGTCGGTAGACGGTGTATATGTTGGCAGGGTGGGTGCAGAGCACATGCAGCCTGCATCATGTCTGCCAAGGCAATGCGGGGCTAGGTTTTAGCAGAGTGGCTTTGCATTACGACTCTCCAAACACCCCGGCCAGCGTGTTCCAGCGTCTCACACGCCGGCTCCTGCCTGATTCCCCTCTGCTAATTCCCACTCCCCAAACTGCTGCATGGCCGCACCGAGTGAATTGTGAGCTTCGTCTGTTCTGTTCCTGTGCCCGCCCCGCCCCATCACCGCCCGCTGATGACGCAGTCGGGCAGCCACCGCCAACTCTCGCCGACACCCGCACGCCGCCGCGCACCACCCTTCACGCGCCCAACACTCCCGCTAGAGACGTGTCTGCAGAGCTCCACGCAGCTGTGGTGGACACCGCACGACACATACAATTGCCCCAGACTGGCTAGCCCGCCGCCATGTTCAAGGTCAAGGCCGTCTACGACTACTCGTCGCCCCACGAGGACGACCTGAACTTCAAGCAGGGGCAGGTCATCACCGTCACCGAGCTGGAGGGCGACGATTGGTATGTCGGCGAGTACCAGGACGACAGCGGCGCACAGCACGATGGCCTCTTCCCCAAGAACTTTGTCGAGAAGTACGAGCCAGCGCCGCCGCCTCGGCCCAACCGGGCATCGAGATACAAGCCATTGGAGCAGCCGGCAGCGCAAGCAGCACCCCCGACACCTGAGATCC
>QVXC01000238.1:0-52618 GCA_003501895.1 Phaeosphaeria sp. A1 3.1a
TACCAGGACCCCTCTTCACACGCGCACAATCTGCACTCTGCGATACAAAAATGCCCGCCCCCACCATGCCCCAAGCAGCGCCGGCTGCAGACACGGCGGAGAAGCGCGTCCGATTTGAGGCAGAAGATGTCGCCAGCGACAGCGAGAGCGAGCTTTCCGAGTCGAGCGAGGACCCCAGCTCGGAAAGCTCGAGCGACGACGAAAGCGATGCCGAGGAAAGCACGACCACAGCCCAGGCGAAGCACCATGCAAGACGAGGAAAGAACGATGGCATCACGAATCTCAGAGCGGGCCAAGGCCAGAAGCCAGTCATGAGACTGAACAAGGGCGACATGGGCCCCGACATTCGCGATTTTCTGAAGGACTTCTTGCCCCAGCTCAAGGCCGCTAATGAAGAGCTCGTGGCACACCGGAAAGCTGGCACGCTCAAAAGCCGCGAGATCGACATGGTCGACGCTCCTGAAGAGCAGGAATATATCGAGATGGTAAGCATCCTGCCCTCGAGGTTTCCGCCCTAGCACCTAACACTGCCTCAAGGACCTCGGACTCGGTGTACTCGAAGAGAAGAATCCCAACGACGACGACTGCTCCGGCAGCGATAGCGACGAGTCCATGGCTGACGACGACGACAAGGAGACAGACAGGCTTCGCAAGCTCATGGGCCAGGACGCTACCAAGAACGCACCTGCAATCCAGGAAGTCCAGTCACGCCCCTCATGAACAACCACGCCCTCCGCCCACCCCTACAGGCTCATATTCGCCGTGTCCCATACCACAACTCGACTCATGCGTGTCCATGACCACCCTTCGCCCACGTCGCATCCGCATTCGCATGGATCTCCGGCTCCTCAATATGCTCCCTTACCTGCTTCTTCCGCTTTGAATCCGTGCCAAACCGCTCATCCCGATCCTTCAGCCTCTTCTCAAAGTCCGGCATTTGGTCCGCAGCCGTGTAGCTCGTCATCAACTGCGGCGGTCCAAGTGGCAACTTGTCACCCCGATCAGTTTGCCAGAGATGGTAGATCTTGCCATACAGATGGATGACCTCTTCCATCTCTTTGTTCTCTGCTACTTCCCATACTGCCTCAGTGATAACTGCTGGCTTGGGCATGATTAGCATTCCAGACTTGACTTCGAAGACGTGCGAGTGCCACAGCTTTTGTTCTTCGGCCTGTAGAGTGTTGTAGAGCTTGGGCGTTATCATGTACTCTGGATGATTGTCAGCTGTTTCCAATTGTGAAGCAAAGGTGCACGTGCGAGGCACATACCGATACCAATGATCCGTGCGGGTAGGGCTGGAGAATCGTACAGAATACACTGGCGCACATCGTCGTTCAAATGAGCGCAGTAATGATTTGTCTCGACGGCATCGCGTTTGGGATCATGGGCATACGCGTGGAAAGCGTTCAGGTGTGCACAGATCCGTTGTACTGGCGCGAAGTTCTGGTTCGCGTAAGCATTGCAGTAGTAGCATCGAGATGGTGAACGCCTCACCTGCACAGCACCTGCACCGGTCTCTAGCGTCTTGTTCGTTACACTTTCTGGGTCTCCGGCTGTGTTGTCGCTAACTGGGAGAGAGTCCATAGTGGAAGGAGCAATGCGATCGATTGTGGCCACTTCCGAAACAAGGGCTGTTCTTCGTCAAATTGTGTTGTGGAAGCGTGGCGTGTGTGATGGCGAGCTTCATTCGATCGTAGATACTCTTTGAAAGTGTTGTAAATTGTTTGACGTCATCGTGATCTATTTGGAAATGCATCATCGCGTCTATCCAAAATGATTCACACCATAAAAGAATTTATCTTCTACTGCTTGCGATTTCTTAGACCAAGCGGTCTCTGCCGAATATGCCCAATTGAGTACCTGCGCACAGGAGTATATCTCTCAAAAAGGCCCGGATCCTACTACTGGAGATCGGAATGACGGCATAAGTACAATTCGGACCTCAATGAGGGAGACCTGAGATTCGGTCTCATCATGTTCATGACCTCTTCTCTTGCCGGATTCACAGCCTCATTCGGACCGAGTAAGATAGCTTACAGTAGGTGCTGCTCATAAGTCTAGAGCAGCTAGGATCAAACTCTCGATGTGCTGTCAGAAGCTTGCCGTAAAGGTCCAGATAGCTTGTAAACGACTGAATATGTGAATGATCCTTGAGTTATAAAATGATAATGACGACTGACTAATCTCTTCTAGCAAGTCTCATCCCTAGAAAGTTCTATTCCCGAAATCATGCTCGAGTTCTTCATCATCCGCGGCGGGCGCATCGGGACTCCTGTCCTCGATGTGAATGTCTAAATTGAGAATCTGCATGTGTAATTAGCTTCTGAATCTCATATCATCAACTGGTCACGTTGAGTTGACACAGCGCACCTGGACCACCATTTGACTGCGTTGTGCAAACATGTTTTCAGGGGCGTTGGCATATCTGACAATCATGTGAACAGATCGAAATCAGTTCGGTTCACTGCTTGAGCTGACTTCGAGGAAGCAGTTTAGTTTGCTCAATCACGATGTGAAAGCCAAAGAATGTTTAGTAGAACGAGTGTGTATGTATGGGAAGTCTATTTGGAGAGTATGGGGGCCCTGAAGATACTTCGATGAGAAGGTTATAGTGTCGGTGGTGCTGGATGTCGGCATTGAAAAAGCATTTTATCTTCAGTGTCGAGCAATGCACGTGACAATTTACACCAATTGATCCGCAGGGTTGAGAGTGATCCCTCCGCCGTCGAACCCACCACACCAACCCGTACTGGAGTTATCCTCTATGTCGAACAGAACTAGGGCTTGATACTGTTTGCAGCTTCTGATACCACGTCAGACGCGGACACTGCTGGTTCGGCCGTGGACATAAGTGCTGGACTCGGGGGCCACGGCTCTTGTGGAAGTCTTGGACGAATAAGGACGTGAATGTCAAGTCTCTGTACAATCACGTTAGCTCTGGATTCATCAAATTCATCGTAACGGAAAATCATCTCACATGAGCTTTCACATTATTGCCAACTTGTTGCGCATGGCACACATAATAGCCTTCTTTCTCGCTCCCAGCAAACTGTATCATCGAAGCATTGTTAAGCCATTGCGGTTTCTCACTTGAACGGAATTCCCAGTTAAACATATACCCGTCCCCAACTACTGATGCCGCAATCAAGAACCGAACCTCGAAAAAGACCTTGCCGGATGGGGCGATACTCCGGTACTGGGAATTGACTTCGAGCTGGGCGGGAAAAGGCTTTGGGATGCCATTATGGTCGACGTTGAATTCCATGCTATCCATTGTGCCATTGTTGGCTAGATCCTGGAAACGGAGCTCTCCACGTGGTCTTTTGACATATTTGATGAGTTGTGGGTGGTTGGAGAAGCTAGCGTGGCCTCTAGTAGTTTTCCAAGAAGTTTTCGTGGCATTTTTCCATGTTATGCAGAATTCGGGCAGTGGATGCTCCCCAGCTAACGATACCATTGCAGCATCGATTGATGAATCTTCTGTCGACGAGGGGTCAGTTTCTGCCATATTGTGTGATGTTCTAACAATCGAAGTTGGCCCCGGGATCAAAATCAGCGATGCAGGATGTACCGATTGACAACGGGAGGGTGTGGTGCATTTACAGACAAAATTTGTCAGCTGGGAGGCATAAGCCATGTAATAATGAAAGTGCATCCCGCGAGCCACTATGACAAAGAGGACACCAATCAGGTTCGTTGGACATTTGCGATACAAAGCGAGGCAAGCTGACTTGTACTGATAGAACGATTTCTGATTCGTTAATTCCAAGATCTTCTGACCAAGTCAATGTGTACCTCAGCTGTGGCTGCGCTGATCAGCTTGGCGTGACGGCATACCCTCCAGTACCTAGGTATGGCTGCAAAGTCTACTCACCAGCGTTCAGGCGCTCTTATGCATGCCAACTCAGTCTTACAGTGTATCTTTTCGAACCAAGTAAGACAGTTGCTGCTGGTCTGTCAAGAGCAGCTATGTGAAACAGCCTTTAGGCTGCGCAGACCATCCGCCCTACGAATGAAAGGGCATGGCAGATAAAGGAAATAAGAGCTTTCGCCAAATCAGCGTCCAGAGGCATAGGTCAGTCAAATAGTAACACAAATATGGGTATGTCACGGTTCATAAGCCTGAGACGTTTCCAATTAGGACTTTTACGAGTCTCCTCCATGAAGTTACAACGACCAATAAGTGTTCTCTTCTCGCCATTGTCACAACCGAAACTCCTGTGCACAGGTCGGGCTTGCGTCCTCACGAATCCCAATCAGGGCCAGGATCATTGGGCCCTCTGTCCAGAATCCGGATGTCAAGGTTCAACACCTGTATGCTTGAATTAGCTTGCTAAACTCAAGGAGCGCATCATCAAAACCAGGTAGCTTACTGAACCCGCGCCTTGACCCGGTACCGTTCGGCATGTGTACATGCCTTTACCTTTAGAGCTCGCGTAAGTAAGGCCCCATTCACTAGGCCCAGGACGATACCATTTTGTGTCGTGGCTTGAGTTTATCTCATACCAAGGTGGTCCAGTTGGCGGAATGGCAATGCGAACCCCAAAGAAGATGCCGTAGTAAGGATGTCTGTAACAGAAGGCTATGTAACGAGTCTCGGGCGAGTGCTGCGGATCATCTTTGATACTGAAGGCCGCAGACTTTACAGTAGACGAACCCGGTGCCTGAGGAGGATCTTTTTCATTGGAGGCGAGGTAACCTTCCGGCTGTTTGAGCCAGACGATGAGGTTAGGACCGAAGGTGGTGTTTTCCCAGTCCACGCCCCCTGGCAAGCCAATGTTTGAGGTGTTTTCCCAGTGCAGGGTAATTTCGGGAGTGGTTCTGTTTGGAGTTGCTTCAATTCCGCCGATTATGACATTGGATGACATTGCGTCGGTCGATGGAGGGGTAGATTCTGCCATGGTATGTAAATGTGTCTGGAGTCAACCGCAGACCAAGGTCCAAGAAGTTACTGATGTGAAGAAGCAGAAAGCCGAGCTTTATATAGACATGGAATGCAAGGGTGCAGGTATGTGAGCGAGTTGTGTGGGCTACCGGTACTCTCACAAGACGACGCATGCCTGCGCCAATCAACTTCGCAGGACGTTTGAGATTCGACACGAGGCTGGCTGGCCCTAGATGCAATCAACCTTGATGTGGCTACCAAAGTCAATGTGTAGTTCAGCTGTGGCTGCGCTAGTATCCTTGGCGTGACGGCATACATTCAAGTGGTGGTTGCAAAGGCCAGTCTCCAGCATCCAGCCAGCCTTGTGCATGTACTTCGTATGCAGGCTTCATGTAGACTAGTTATTTGGGCTGTGCTGCTGACGTGCCTAGGTTAGCTAGACGGCCATTGTGTCGCTGGAACACATTAGAACGGCTATGCTACAAGGGCAGGCGTTGAACTACTTGACTTCCTGACGATGAGTGGACGGTTTGCGATGAGGCAGGCTATTGGATTGTCGTTCATCTGACGCTAGCGCCAATTCGGGTTGGTAAAGTAAGCAGGCAGGGGCAGGAGCACTGGTATGAAATCCATATGACCGACAAGATGGTGAATCGTGCCAATGCTTCAGTGTTCAATCACGTCTCTAATCCGCACTTAAGATAGTTCGGATCAGGTCAGAATCGAAGAACAATTGTGTCCCGTCCAAAAGAACCACAATGAGATGGTCCGACGCGACTCGTCGCACAAACTATCGACGCAACCCCACACTGCATGGACGACACATTCACATCGCCGACACTCAACGCAGCTTTCAGTCACAGTATCAATAGTTTACTGTCTTGCCAAAGGCCATACTTGCAGTCAGCATCTGTCGTAGCCACGATGTCGGCCCAATTCATGAACATGCTCGCGAACATGGCTCCACGGTCAAACAGGTACGCAGATAGCAGCACAACACGTCCCTTTGCCAATTGAACTCACCACCATTACAGGAGCATAGAAGACCTGCGCGACTCGGCAGATCCTCTAAAAGGCATGGACGCCATGGAACTTCGGGGCTGGGCCACGCAAAACCCCATGATCCCATCCCGTGACATGATCGACCCTCTAGGCCAATCCCTCCTGGACTTCCTGAATGGCAACGACAATGCAATCAAGTCGTATATCTCCAGCCTCGGCAAATCCTTGGACGGAGAGCATCTCGGGATCCAAATCTCCGCCGTCCGTTGGGGCCCCACTCGCCTTGGAATTTATAACGTTATCCTCACGTTCCTGACGGTCAAGCCACAAGATACTCCACGATTCCTCGCCCTCACGAGATACCTTATTGATGAAGTAAAAATGGCCACCGACACCGTTGACGTCACCGGAGCTACGGCACTCTACTACTCCATCTCCACTAAACCTCACGTCCAACCCCAATTCGCGCAACTCCTCTTCGACGCTGGGTCTTCCGTAAATCATCGGAATAGATTCGGAACCACGTGCGGGGCTGAGATTGCACAGGTTGACTTCTCGCGCTCCACGCAGCCAAGCGTGGATATGTTAGCTTGGTACGTGGAGCACGGTGGAGACGTAGATGGGAAAGATCACGATGGGATGAATGTGCGCATGTTGGTCGAGATGATGAGGAAACGGGTACCTGAGATGGCCATGGTCTTGGAACGGGGGCGCGGGCAGAGGGGCGCGGGCGAATGTGAGAACTGTGGGAGAGGAAAAGCGGAGGGAGCAGTATTTAAGAATTGTTCGCGGTGTAAGAAGGTGAGGTATTGTGGGCAGGAGTGTCAGAAGGTGGATTGGAGGGGACATAGGAAGGTTTGCAAGACTTAGGGCATGTGATGATTAGAGATGCAGCGATTTGCATGGAGCAGAATATTGATTATCAAGAAGAGCACAGCTCAAACAGCATTACAATGGTACTACAGATACAGACTAGCTACGATTACATGTATGGTGCTGAGACAATCAATGTGACAGGAACTACTATCCAATGGAGGTGTCAAATGCCCGGCGAAGGGTCGAAGAAGGTCGTGAATCATGATGATCGTGAAGGTTGAATGACAAAAGAAAAGTGATGCGGTCAGCGCAGGAGCGAGATGATGTGGTGTAGAGGACGGAATGAGACGTGGTCATGTTGCAGTCAAAGGCTGCTGCACAGGTGTGGGCGTGGGAGGCTGTATTTGAGGCGACCCGATCGTCTTCACCGGCGTTTGGGTGTTGCCCGTGGGCGATCCGAACTGGACAGTGCGCTTCTGCCCAGCCTCTTTACGCTTGACGAGGAGGCTCTTGAAAGCGCCAAGCCACTTGGCCAGTGAGTTTTCGTCTGGGGCGCAGAAGCGGAAATTCTTCTCCTCTGAAATGACCTGCATGCAGTACTGCTTGCTGCGAGAGACGGAGTCGATGTCGACGGCATCGATGATGCTGTCAAAAGGTATGATATGCGTGGCAGAGTACTCCTCGTCCGACTTGTAGAAGACGAGTCCCTTGGGGCGCAGGACCAGCCACATTTTCTTCCATTGGCGCACACCGCCTTTGGATTTGAGCACGTAGAGCCAGCCGTGGCAGACGACGCGGTCCTCGGCGGGGATTGCGCCGATGTTGCTTTGCTGACTGACATTGCGCTTTTGTTGGGCAACCTTCTGAGGAAGCGAAGTGGTCGACGCCAGGCCTCCGGTGTCTGAGAAGTCGAAGTCGGACACGGAGCCGCGTTCGTTGCCCGAATAGTTGAGCGCCTGCGAAGGTCGGCGGGCGCTGTGCATGGTCTCGGGAGCCATGGAGCTCGAGGGCCGGGGCTCTGCCTCGGACGAGCTCGACGCTATATTGGAGGTGATGACGTCCCGTTTCGAGCGGTCGAAGCCCGAGAAGGTCTTGTTGCCTGTCGGGCTCGCGATGGTCATCTCGCCCTCGTCTTGGTCGATGCGGGCTTCGGCGCGGATGAGGTCAACCCACTGCTGCGCGTCCTTGTCGCTCGATGCGCCGAGGTGGTAGTTGCGCGCAGGGGAGAAGATGCCGAAGACGTGGTCCATCTTCTTCTTGGAGTCGCGCTGGCGTGCTACGGCGGTGATTTCAGAGAGGTTGATCTGGTGGCGCAGCTTCGTCTCGGCCTTGTCCTTGTAGACGGAGAGGCAATTGGGGCGCAGGACGATGTACACGGGCTTCCACGACTGCGGCGACAGTGTTAGCAGGGGGAAGGGCGTGGACATGGGCAAGGCTCACTCTGGTCTTGCGGGTGCGCTTGACGACATTGCCGGCCTTGATGATGCGGTCGAAGACGAAGCAGCCGTCCTGGCTCACGGGCGACAGGACGCCGGCGGCGACGCTGTCGAAGCGCGGGAGGGCGGCGGGCGTGTCCAGCTTCATGCCAGCTGAGCGGACGGGCGTGCGTGTGGCCGGCACGTGCTGCTGGGCGCCTTCCGCCATGGTGGCAGTCACATGCAGGTGGTGGCTGTTGGTGTGCTATTGCTGTTGCTATTGTGCTAGTGTGTTATCGTGACGGGGCGGGTGAATTGGGGCGGTGGTGGTGGAGTCGAGGGATGGTCGTTTAGGGGCGCAATTGTTGTTGTGGCCGGCAAATGTCGCTGTCCATGGCAGTATAGGCAGGCGCGACAGGGATGCAGTGCATGCAGCAGAGGGCGAGGATAGACGCGACAGCGGTCGGGCCCATGCGGCGCGGCTGGGTGCGTCGCGGGAGGCTGGCCGGTGATGATTCAGTATGATGGAGGATGATGTGGATGTGGGTTGGCGCATGCATGCGGGAGTGCTAGTGTGTGCAGCGCTGCTGACGTCTGCCCTGCGGTACTTTGTACTACTTTGTAGTGGGGGGCGCAGGCACCGTTTCAGACATTTTCCATTTTCTTCCGCAACCACTCGTCGCCTATACAGACGGCGCCCGCTTGTCGCCCACAGCCCTTTGATCACCGTTGAAACGAGACACGGTCGCGCCTGCCTCTTGAAACAGCCCACAGACACCGCCCAACACCACACTACCCTACCCCACCCATCCCACGGCCATGCCTGTGGTGCCGCCCGAGAAGCTGATACAGCTTCAGCAAGCCGCCGACAATGTGCGCAACATCTGCATCATGGCCCATGTCGTGAGTACATGCACCGACACCCCGCAGCCATGGCGCCGCGACTGATGCGCCTGCAGGACCACGGCAAGACGTCCCTCACCGACGCCCTCATCGCCACCAACGGCATCATCTCCCCCAAACTCGCCGGCAAGATAAGATACCTAGACTCGCGGCCCGACGAGCAGCTGCGCGGCATCACCATGGAGTCCTCTGCCATCTCCTTGTTCTTCTCGCTCCTGCGCCGCTCTGCCCCAGATGCCCTGCCCGAGCAGAAGGAATTCCTCATCAACCTGATAGACTCGCCCGGACACATAGACTTCAGCTACGAAGTGTCTACAGCATCACGTCTCTGCGATGGCGCTGTCGTGCTCGTAGACGCCGTAGAAGGCGTGTGCAGCCAGACAGTCACTGTCCTGCGCCAGACATGGATCGAGAAACTAAGGCCTTTGCTCGTCATTAACAAGATGGACAGACTAATCACAGAGCTCAAAATGAGCCCAGGAGAAGCACACACCCACCTCGTCAAGCTCGTAGAACAGGTAAACGCCGTCATGGGCAGCTTCTACCAAGGCGAGCGCATGGAAGACGACCTGCGCTGGCGCGAGAAGATGGAAGAGCGCCTCAACGCTGCAGCAGCTGAAAAGACTGACGTCCCCTCTTCGCACATTGTAGATCAAAGTGATGGCATAGACACAACCAGCACCCCTGCCGAATTCGAGGAAAAGGACGATGAGGACATTTACTTCGCTCCTGAGAGGAACAACGTCATCTTCGCCAGCGCAATTGATGGCTGGGCCTTCACAGTGAGGCAGTTCGCAAGCCTGTACGAGCGCAAGCTCGGCATCAAGCGCTCTGTGCTCGAAAAGGTCCTCTGGGGCGACTACTACCTAGACCCCAAAACTAAGCGTGTCCTCGCTTCCAAACACCTCAAAGGTCGGCATCTCAAGCCCATGTTTGTTCAACTGGTGCTTGACAACATTTGGGCTATTTACGAAGCCACTACAGGAGGTAACAATGGGAAGGGGTGCGTGGATTTCCTTTCCTTTTCCTTTGCAGACTCTCTTCTGCTTTACGCTTGTACATACCTTATCAATATACTCATACATTCCAAACAGAGATGCCACCATGGTCGAGAAAATCACAAAGTCGCTGAACCTCAATCTACCCGCACATGTCCTTCGCTCCCGAGATCCACGAGCATTGCTCATGGCACTGTTCGCCGCCTGGTTGCCATTGTCTACAGCCCTCCTGGTTTCAGTGACCGAATACCTTCCTCCTCCCTCCAAAGCTCAATCAGAAAGAATGCCTGACATTATCGACACCTCACCTGGTGCAGACTATGTTGCTCCCGAGGTCCGCGACGCCATGACCACCTTCAAGGCTGGCAAAGACGCTCCCGTGGTTGCCTATGTCAGCAAGATGATGTCCGTTCCCGATAGCGAAATGCCCCACAACAAGAGGAGAGGCGGAGCGCTCACAGCAGAAGAGGCCAGGGAGCTGGGACGCAAGAAGCGAGCAGAGATTGCTCGACAACAAGCTGCAGCGAATGGTGGGCCTGACGTGAGCAGTGTCACCGAGGCTTTGAGTTCAGCTGCCATTGGCGAGAACGCCGACAACACCATAGAAGAGACGCCTGAAACCGAAGAGAAGGCAGAACATCTCATCGGATTTGCTCGTATTTTCTCCGGTACTCTCAACGTTGGGGACGATGTATATGTCCTAGGACCAAAGTTCACTCCAGCAGACCCCCACGCCGCTCCGGAGCCGCATAAGGTCAAAGTCACTGCGCTCTATCTCATGATGGGCCGCGGTCTCGAGCCGTTGACCTCGGTCCCAGCAGGCATGGTGTTTGGCATTGGGGGTCTTGAGGGGCACGTACTCAAGTCTGGTACTCTCTGCTCGCAGTTGCCAGGATCCCTCAATCTGGCTGGTGTGCAAATGGGCACGCAACCTATTGTGAGAGTCGCTTTGGAGCCGGAGAACCCCTACGACTTGGATAAGATGATCAATGGACTGAAGTTACTTGTCCAAAGCGATCCGTGCGCCGAATATGAACAGCTTCCAAGCGGTGAGCATGTCATTTTGACCGCCGGAGAACTGCATCTTGAGCGATGCTTGAAGGATCTGCGGGAACGTTTTGCGAAATGCGAGATTCAGGCAGGCGAGCCCATCGTGCCATATCGTGAATCTACCGTCGCTGCCGCCGAGATGAACCCACCCAAAGATCCAAACCTGCCTCGAGGGACAGTGATTGCGGAAACGGCCAACAAGCATGTCTCTGTGCGTCTACGAGTTCGACCGCTCCCAGCGCCTGTGACCGAGTTTCTCAGCAAGAACTCCGGAGCGATCAAGAGACTGTATGCAGAAAGACGAGCCGAAGAAGAAGGTCGAACTGACTCGGCTCTACAAGCTGAGATGACCACTGCCGAAGATGACGGCATGCAAGAGGCAGAGCAGCGCGAGATTGGCCAAACACTCAACCTGACAGACTTCAAAAAGCAGCTGAAGGAGGCATTTGCGGAAGTGAAGGGTCAGAGGGAGATATGGGCAGATGTCATTGAAAAGATCACCGCCTTCGGTCCTCGTCGAGTTGGTCCGAACATCATGATCGATGCGACAAAGGCCGGTATATGTGGTAAAGTGTAAGCAACACTCTGTTGTCTCCCAATACTTCGTCCCTCTAACACGTATCACAGTCTCCGCGAATCCGATTTCCCAGGAGAAGATACCGCAGCCCCATCCGACCGCACCATCTCTGCCCAAACCTTCGCCTCGACGATTTCATACGCCTTCCAACTCGCCACCGCTCAAGGCCCTTGCTGCGCCGAGCCCGTCCAGGGCATCGCAGTCTTTCTCGAGGACGTTATAATCAACATGCCCTCCGAGGAGGAAGCTGCTTCTGAACGCGCTCGTCTTACCGGCGAAATCATCAAAGCGGTGCGCTCATCGGTTCATCAAGGTTTCCTCGATTGGTCGCCGCGCATGCTCCTCGCCATGTACAGCTGCGAAATTCAAGCCAGCACAGACGTGCTCGGACGCGTCTATGCCGTGCTCACGCGCCGACGTGGTACCATTCTTTCCGAAACACTCTCATCCACTTCCTCTGCATCCACGACAGGAAACCAGACATTCACCATCAGCGCCCTACTTCCCGTCGCCGAATCGTTCGGCTTCAGCGATGAGATCCGCAAACGCAGCTCCGGCTCCGCGTCCCCACAGCTACGCTTCACGGGCTTTGAGATGCTAGACGAAGATCCGTTCTGGGTGCCCTTCACTGAGGATCAGCTTGAGGATCTTGGAGAACTGGCGGACCGCGAGAACGTGGCGAAGCGGTATGTGGATCGGGTGAGGAGACGGAAGGGGTTGAGGGTCAAGGAAATCAAGGTTGAGGCGGAGAAGCAGAAGACACTGAAGAGGTAGGCGAATTTCACAATGCAATTGGTCAACGATGGAGACTCTATCTGTTGAACGTGGTGGTGCCTGGAAAAGGAATGATTACGACAGGGTATTGTATCGAATGCGATCATTTCAATACGCAACGAATATATTGTCGGAATGCAGTAACTATTATGCACATCTTATTGGAGAGCCAGCATATCTGCCCTTACGCTTTTGTGATTCGCTTCGGCGCCAGAATGCGAGAATTTCCCCAAACGCCCTGTAGGCCGTGGGCTGGCAGCATTCCCCCTCACCTCGCCACGCAGTCAATGTAGACAACGCAGTCCCATCCCGCAAGCAAATCGCAAGTCCGCGGAGTCTCCAACGTTTTTGCTGATAGGGCTTGCTGTCCAAGATGCGTGCTGATAGGGACGGAAAGCCGCCAACGTCAGCGTCAGCCCGCATACGCAGCGCAGCCGTGGGGTCCGCCCACATGCACTTCGATTAACTGCCGCTCGCGCAGCCTGCGTTGCGTTGTGGATCACACACCAAGACCGCGCAGAGCGCTCAGCGGTGGGACGGCCCGCGCTTTTGTGTGAGCGGAAGAGTGCATCCGAGCCGTTATGATTTGCCAGCCGGCGTATGCGGATGGGATCGTCAGGGTACGTGTAGCCGAACCTCCCCCCCCGAGCACGTCACTGAACAGGTTTTGGCGGCACGGCGGGTGCTGGGGAGGCTTGAGCTACGTCAAAGGGCCGAAGGAAGGGGCGTTGTGTTGGGGAGTAGAGTTTGACTTGGCTGCATCGTATCTCAGCCTACAGGCAGCATGGTAGGAAATGAGGAATTGAATTGGATTGGATTGAGGCATAGCAATAGAGTCTGACGGACTCTGTGATCTTGTGTATTGTGGAAGGTGAGTTAGTTTGGGCACAGCAAGGTGGAGGGGTAAGTGGTTTTGGGGGTCTCTCTGGATTACAATTGTTACGCGGTCGTGAATCTATCTGTGTGCATGTGTACAGTGCAAGAAGAAGAAGAGAGTTTGGCGAAACTTGCATATCCTAAGCTTTCTCTCCATCGACTTCCACATGTCCCTGACCTTTTCTTCCATCAGGCGAAATCTCCGTCGTTTCTGCAGCCCTCTGGCCAGGTGTGAGACCCTCTCCTTCCAGAATATGGTTCGGTATCACCGCACCCTCCTCTGCGTGATCGTAGTTCGTGTCCTTGATGTGATAAATACCAAGGTAATAGAACACGCATATACCAATGACATAGAAGAGCAAGATACCGCCTGCCTCCGCAATGTACGGTATTTTGATCGAGTCGAGACCAAAGATGATGGCTTCGCCTGCGCCAAGTACACCACGGAACACGCCGACGTAGTGTGTGAGCTTCTGGGGAGAGTTCGTGAGTGCGCCGATCCAATAGTAGACAATGTTGTGCCAAAGCTGGGAGAAGACCCAATTGAGCATAAAGAGGAAGAAAATCCAGCCGAATCGCGGTTCGTCCCAGTCAGTGGCGATGGTCGGTGGGTTGTTGCGGTCGTAGTTGCGCGTGCGGATCTAGTTGTTCCCGTAAGCACATGGGTGGTATCGCGAGCTACAAATTGGACCTACCATTTCCCAGACCCAGGCAATGATGAGAGGCACTGCGACGCATGTTAAGCCAACTAACCCACGCTTGCGGCGACCCCAGCCTGGGTAATCGAGGACGGCTTGCAGTGCCCATCCAGCGGGAATTTGCAGCACGACTGCGATGAAAGATAGCAAAGATCGTGTTCGAAGGTTGTTGTTGTATGCTGTAGGCTGTCAGATCATCCCCAATCGCATCCAAATACCAGTCATCTTACCATTGACAGACCCGCTGTAGACAAGGAAGCCTTCTGATGGCAGAAAAGCTGGTACCATCATGAGCAAGATTGGATCCGTGAAAATAAGCAAATTCGATCGGAACTCCTCCCAAGCTCCCCGAGGCGGATGTACAGCCACCACCGAGCCATCATCTCTGGTCAATTTCTGTGGTCGCAACAGAAGCAGGGTGATCAAACCTCCAATGATCATGATGACAATGAAGGAGATGTACACCGATCTTGGGACTCCTTCAACAGTATCCGAGTTCCGGTTGATGATGACTGGAATGATACCGCTGATGACAGAGCCCAATGCTTGCATGTTCATCAAGATCGTAGCATAGCTGCCCTTTTCTCTTTCCTCTGGGTAACCCGTCGCAACATAGCCCGCTGTAATGAACACCATTCCCGCGCCAATTCCGATAATGGGTCCCGCAGCGTACGGATAGCCTTTTTTGCCCGTCTCATCGTAGTACCACAAGCTGCCAACATATACAGCATATGTCTGGACACCAATGCACATGGTGAGACCAGGCCCAAGTTTGTTCAGGATCGATCCACCAAAGGAAGAGCTGAAAAACCATACGGCGCATAGCGTTGCGTTAACGACTTGAACCACTTGCGCAGAGTCGGGCCTGCCGCCGCCAGCACCGAGCAGGTTCAGCGCAACATAGATGCCGGCTGAAGCACCGACTCCAACACCAGATATGAGGTTCTGCACCCATGGCGAGTGGTAGCGTAGTTGTGGGAGGCCGAGGAAGCCCATGATGTCCCCGACTTTGACAAAAGACAAAACGACAAGAGACAAAGACAAAGGCGCTGAGCTCTTAGCGGCACAGAGGCGCGTGGGGGGCTTTAAAAGCTCCCTCGTGTCTCCAAAGCCCAAGGATGGGTCGAAACAGACGTGCATGGACGGCGCGGATGCGGCAACGCACAAACGACTGGGGTTGTTGTGCCACCATTGACAGGTGCAGATCGGCGCGTCCCGTCTCGGTAGAGATCGTTGTTCGCTCATGGGTTGTAAGATTGCTTTGTCAACATCCCAAGGGCAGTCTAGAATTAAAATAACAGGTTAGACCGGTGTCCTGTGCATTAGCCGCAGCTGTTTCTAGTTCGGCAGAGTTCACATCACGTACTGGAACTGGTACAGCATTTAAACTTGCATTTTTGGCAAATCAGCGCATGCCCTGTATTGATTCGATTCAGCAAAGCTAAAACGGCCCTCACGCCACAACTTCATGTCGTGAGGGGCGCCCCGAAACGGCACGCTTCGTTAATTACGCGGAACCGAGATGACGGGTCTCGCACGTGGCAGAGTCAGTGCCCGAACAGGCGGCACTGACAAGAATACGAGACCGCCATGCTGCTGTGCTTGGAAAGGTCAAGCTAGTCCCATACTTGGCGACAGCTCACATTGATGCGCTTCGTGCCCATGTAACCTTTCCATTTCTTGTAAGCCTTCTCTTCTGCGGCTGTCGCGCCTGGCGTCCCGACAGGCCAACTGGCTAAATGCGGAGGGCAAGTGCTTGGAATTGTTCGTGCCATCGCATGCCATGCCCAACGCGCTTCGCCAGTAAGATGCACACAGTCTCCGCTCTTCACGCGAATCGCGACCGTCCGCGGGGTATTCTCGCCTTCTCCGTCATCCTCACCACGTCCCATGATGAAGATGCCATCACAGCCAACACTGAAGCTGGCCAAGGCACGTTGACATTGCTCGCTCACGTCTCTGTGGACAGGCATGAAATCCTTGGCTGAGTACAGAAGCACAACTCCAGATTCGGGATGGATATGCGGAAAAAGCCCGGTCACCAGCCGCGACAGGTCTCCCGGGAAAGGTGTCGCATGCTTTGCATAGCTACGCGTCGGCCAATCATATTGCTCTCCAAGAGTAAGCCAGCGCAATTTGGTGTGGAGAAACTGCTCAGTATTCAGCTGCTTGTGCTTCTCGGGAACCAGTGGTATCAAGACGTCTTTGGGAGCAGCTCTCTCTCGTGTGAAGAAAGTGCTGTCGAAGCGGCCGGCTTCTGGACTAGGCTTTGGGGGATACTGGATGTGATACTCGGCTTGCAAATTGATCTTGTGGCCTGGATCCGCAAGATCTCGATGCATCAAGCATGAGGTGAAGAAAACCTGTGTTTCTGGTGGCAAAAGCTGGCGAACAACTTGAAGACCGGGGAAGTCGCGATGCTCAAAGATAGAAGCATCTTCTGGTTGCGTAGCCAGCGAAACGCCAACTGCATAAGCCTCGCATGCTGATTGAATTTGCGATGCTGGTATCACGCCAGCAGGCCGCCAAACATCCTTCTGCTCCTCCGTGAAATTATGACGCTTACTGAGATCGAATATACCAGGATCGCTCTCTAGGTCTGCCCTTTTCATGCTCTGGTACCGCCAGTGCTCCTTCTGTATAAATTGTGGAGGAGTTGCATGGGTGTCATGATGCACTGAGCTTTTCTTGAGGACCAGTCAGCTATATCCGTCTTGAATGCTGTGATCGACATACGAACGTCAGTGGTAGCGTCTGTGGACATTGCAAGAGCACGACGCCGGCACTCCAGCCTGAGCAGGGACAAAATAGTACAACAGTGAGATCTAGTGAGACCAAATCGTCTGGTAAAGCCACAGAGTATGCCCTGTATCGTCATGAAATCAATGTTCGGGTGTAGCGTAGTGGTGCGTGCATGGGAAAATATGGCTGGTTAGTGTCATTGTGCTTACTAATCGGACTACCTAACTTTATTTAGTTTCACGTCTCGTGACATTGCACTATCTGCGACTTCCCTTCCTCCCGATTTCCTCAGCGCAAGAGTCGCTCGACTTGTGGCCGGCGCTGGGCACTCAAGAGACTCTGACTACAATCTTTCCGATGTGTTGACCAGAGGCCAGGTATTGGAAGGCTTCAGGCGCGTCCTCGAAAGAGAACACTTTGTCAATGACCACATCCAACTTCACTTTTTTCTCCCCCAAAAATGCGCAAAAATCTTCGAAGTCCACTCTGGAGAAGCCACGAATACCCCTGTGGCATGTGAGCAGATTCCATACTTGATTGTGTCGGGCGAGAACCTACTGTATCCTACAAGCCTTCATCAGGATTGTCATAAGAATATCCGGCGAGAAGTCCGCCGTAAAGCCCTCCAGAAATCCTACCAGAGCAATACTACCGTTTTTGCGAATGAGGTCAAGATCCAGTGGAAAGGAGCTTATGCCAACGTTGTTGCAAATATAATCAACGCCTTTGCCATCAGTAAGCTTCAGCACTTCTTCTTTGACGTCAGCTGTCTTGTAGTTGATGCCTTTCACTGCTGGATCGATCCGTGTGATTCTGGCAAGTTTTTCGTCAGAGGAAGATGTGATGATAGGCGTGATTCCGGCAGCGAGGCAGATCAGAACTGCCATGACACTCACTCCACCGGTCCCTCCAGATGGTCAGCAGTTTTAACATTACACAGATGCACAATTTCCTACCTTGCAGGAGTGCAGTCGCATTGCTTGGAACCTTGTGAAGTTCGTTCAGCACCTTCCATACTATTGCCCCAACGCCACCGAGAGTTGATCCCTGGTTGTATGTCAGATGATCACATTGACTACACCGACACGAAAAGCATGACATACCTCTTCCCAAGATAGATGCGCCGGGATCTTCACCAAGACCTCCTCATCGAAAATTGCATACTCTCTCAGGGTTCCGGGGCTAATGCCCCCAAGTGCCATGTCGTCCATCTCTCTCTCGTCCCCAGTTATCGAGTTCGAATCGACGGTTGGCGCCACATGGTCGCCCAATGAGAATTTCTTAACCTCGTTTCCAATAGCGACTACTTCAGCCGCACAATCAGATGAGGGGACTCCCCCATCGAGTATTGGCACTGGGTACTTGCCCTCCTCAAGCATAGCTACATCGCGGTAATTGAGTGAGACGGCGTGGATGCGGATCAAGACATCTTTGGGGTCTAGCTTGTCAGGGAGGGAGTCTTTCGATAAGATTATTGTTCGTGGGTACGGTGTAGTGGTGCGGCGCCACGTGCGATAAGTTCTGGGGTAAGCCATTATGGAAGGTCGGATTGCAATTGAAAGGGACAGCAAGTTGTCTTTGCACTTGCAATAAGACATACTTGATGGTCTATATGTATCTTGACCAAGCTTGGCGATTCCATAAACACGAGGTGGAGTTCCGCGATCGCATACCTGGTCGCTTACATACTCAAGCTCCGGTTCGCTGACAAACTGCCAGGATCGTGACTCCGCAGATCATAGACTACTGTCATACGGGTGCGTATGCATACCAAGAATGAGATTTTCGTACGAGAAAGCGATGCCTGTGACTGGCGAAGACCGCATTCACTGCACAGTGACGATCTTTCTGACCTGGTGTCGGCGGAAACCGGCTGCTTGAATTTCCAAGATTGCTTTGTCTTGCCCGTCGCCATGACCATGATCAAAGGTGCCCTCCGCGTGGCATGGTGCTATTCAGCTCTCGAACCTGTCTTGCTTGTCGCGGTCCATGCACCACCTGTGGATCACCAATAATCAGCATATGATCAAGGATGATTCTCAGGACTGTTAATTATTTCAACCCAAGCTGAGCAGCGCCAATCTTGTGTACTCACATATCGTGTCTCATACATTGTACGTCGTGATGGCGTTCTAGGACGTACCTCCGAGATTTCCTCGCATTTCGTCCAACTTTTGGCACGGGAATCGAGAGACACTCGGCGCGGATGTAGCGCTATTGAAATTTTAGTTGGAAAAGGTATCACACGCTCGAGGGGAAGTATGTGAGGTAGTGTGTGCTGGAAAAATGTCCTCGCTGGCGCGAAGCTGAGGAAGTGCTGAAGAATGCGGGCAACGACTGCCCAATGATATCATGAGAGCCTGACTGGAACGTACGACGTGGCCATCATATCCACAGTCTCTTCAGAATGCAGACGGCTGACCTCTTGAAGAGCCAAGGCTGAGCCGTATGATGCCCATTAGCGCATCTAAATAGTTCGCATGGAATGCGTTTTGAGAGGACAGTGGAGTCTTACCCGAATATGTATGTTATGATATGAGCCAATCAACTCCCAATCTCTTCATGTACGTCACCCAATTCTCGTCTCTCTCTAGGTCGGTCATAGATTTGGTCTTTTGACTGTCTCGGCCCCGTCTTCGGTTCGCCCAGATCGTTCTCAAAACTACTAGTGCTCCCTTGACCAGACCCCATGGCTGGACCGCCCAGATGATCTGGAACTGGCTCTGTGCCCAATTCTCCATCCTTTTGTCCTTTGCTTCAGCGCCAGCGATGAAAGACGGCCACGCAGTTGCGGGAGTAAGTGAGTCGCTTGGGGGGTATGTTCGAGAGCTGTGTCTGGATGTCAAGTACTAAAGCTTCGATGTCTTCTGAAATCTCTGGAGTGATACTCTGTGCTTCCAGAATACGCTGAAGATAGATACAAGTTGCGGCTCGGTGCGCGGAAGCGATATGAGTACGCATCGCGACGTCGGGGCATGGGGAACGCGTCTGCACACCAGTTGCCCACATGTGCGGATTGAACGACCTTGCCGAAGTGAGTAGCAGGTAGGCGTGTTCTTCTTGAGCGACGCGGGCGGCGTGATCCTCCGGAGCAATGCGAACCTCAGAGAGCCGAGCTCCATTCTGTATGAGATGTAACAACTGCATTGGAAATGATGAGCAATGGTTAACGTGGTTCCGAAGAAATCGTATCTGGGTTCAGAATTGTGAGCAAGAAGTTAGAGCAATTGTGAACAGTTGGCCATACATCAGACAGTTTGAGATCAGACATCGCCGCAATGTCGACATAGTTTCTGGTGCATTACTGCCTGATCTGTAGACCATGGCGATGAGGTGTCTCGCACCACGAATGTGATGCGTCCATTCGTCTTGACCAGAGTACATCATCTCAAACTGGACAAAGAGCAATACGGTCGCCAGAATGACGTCCAGTTCCTCTAACCTCATTGTACCGAGAGCGAGGTTCAACAGCACAAGTGCCTTTTGCTTCGCTGCGAAAGCTAATCTGTAGCAACTTTCTTCTGAGCTTGAAGGACTGTGGGGTCGCAGCTGATGTTGGGAACTTCTGTGATCGATCGTAGGGTAGCGATAGGAAGTTTTCTGACGTATTGCACATGTGCAGTGCTGAGTTGGCGACGATGATCTGTAGTAGACACGGATATCGATGCGTCAGGGGAATGAGCTCCCGGAAAGGATTGCTATATGGGACATCGTATAGAACGAGGTCTCAACAAATGATATCAGCGACTAGTGGAGCATGAGCTTAAGCACTTGCCCTTGCACGCCGTGTAAAGTAATGCTGGACAAGAGCAACTTACAATAAGACAAGTGCCTTCGTGAGGTGTAACACAAATCTTGTAGAAGTGGATCCAATACAACTCTACGCCAGTAAGCTTAGGTCTGTCTAGTGGCGGTTGTCCATCATTCAATGTGAACAGACCGTGGTCATTGTGGCGCCGGTGCGGACGATTGTTTCTTGGCCTCCGCCAACCTCTCAAATGTGGTCCCCTTCAGCTTTCCACGACTCGCCAGACCTTGACCCCAGCGAAATAGTTTCTGATACCCTAAGCATTCTTCACCTCGCTGAACACATTTCAAGCAACCATTCACATTCCGGTCGCACTTCAGGCGTCGGCATCTGCAATTGTGACAGTCTCTGCGTTCTGTCTTGGGTACAGTCATGGTACGACAAAATGAAAAAAGTCAAGTACAGGGATTTCAAGAATCTGAACTACATCCATAGAGATGTTGAGCTGCATGAGGAGGAAAATTGTCAGCCCCAAGGGCATCTCGATAGAACATATGGGGAAAGAAGGCTAGCACAGACACTAGCGACCATGTGGCTTGCTCGTCCCTGAAGAGCCTGTCACACGCCAAACCTAGAACAGCAGCCAAGACACTAGACGGTAATCTTAGATGCAAGGTCACAACGATTGACGACACCAGACGACTACTTTCATTGTTCGCACACTGAAGCCTGCATTGTTCATGCCATTTGCCATTCGTCAAGAAGCGTTGGTACCCGGGCGTTCTTTACATGGCTAAGGATCAAAGGTAGTCAGAAGGACCCCCACGGATAGTCCAATCCAGTCGCTCAGTTGCCATCAGTCGCGCCTCGAGGGCTGATATCGCCGGGGCTTAAATCTGGTCTGAACAAGCCACCCTGGAAATTGTCACAAGCATGACTCGAAAACTGTGGAAGATCAGAGGCCTCCAGAAATTCGATAGCCATGGTCATGACATCCATGGTCTCAGAGGTGCCGATTGAGAACCGTAAGAGTGTTGCTAAATAGTTTTCAACTCGTGATCACAATGTCACAGAATTCATAAAGCAAAAACTCCTTACAACAGCACGAAATACCATTACAGTAGAACTGTGCACAGTAGTCAAAGCTGCGTCAATTTCGACTTCATTGTGGACTGGCGTCGATATACATGTCCAAAGAATGGATCGGCGCGCTAAACCAAAGAGGAAGCCACGATGCTGGACCGGATTTGTGCCCCATGAAGCACCCACAGTTGTGTCCATACAGAATCGCATTTCTAAGCGACCCATCAACTTCTTAAGACGCAAATTCATTGCTAGAATGATGTACATCTCTACCACGATTGCCGTATTACAGTGCTAAAACTTCTGTTTTTGAGGTTGTGGCTAGACATGCGGAACTCCTCATCGAAAGTACCTTCGGCCGGAGACCTCGATTCACACTCACATGCCCAACCCCAGCTCCAACATCCTCGACAGCTCCAACAATGTCTCATCTACCAGCTCCCTCCCCGACCAGCCTGGACCGACCCTACCTTCCACAGAAGAGTCCCTAGAAGCACGCATCAAGCGACTCGGCAGTAAGCGACCACTCGCATTCTCCAGCAGCTGGCACGAAGCAGCTTTCGTCTACAGCATCATAATGTCTCAATTCATGGCGGAGTACTTTGTATCAGGCTTCACATTGATCCTTCCGACCGTGATCAAAGACTTGGACATTCCGCAGGGGGCGGCTGTCTGGCCTGCAAGTGCGTTCTCGCTCGCGATTGCAAGCACTTTGCTCATCTTTGGGCGGCTTGGGGACATGTGGTCTGGGTTTCCTGTCTATGCGGGTGGCCTCGCATGGCTTCTACTGTGGAGCATTATTGCCGGCTTCAGCATCAACCCGATCATGCTTGATATCTGCAGAGCTCTTCAGGGTCTCGGTGCTGCAGCCGCGCTTCCAACCGGCATCATGCTCATGGGTTCGCAATATCGGCCAGGACCACGCAAAAATCTTGTCTTCGCGATCTACGGAACATCTGGCGTTCTGGGTTTCTTCGGGGGTATTCTTCTTGCAGGTGTCGTTGGTGAATTCCTACATTGGGGATTCTATTTCTGGATCGGCGCTATCCTGATCGTCACCGCCCTCGTTGCCTCCATTTTCTCCATCCCTCATGCTCGCATTCGGGAAAGCCGCGTGGCCGAAGTCAAGATGGACTACCTTGGTGCGTTCACCATTGCAGGAGGTCTGGTACTTGTCGTGTTCTCGATCACGCAATCTGCACATGCCCCACAAGGATGGTGGACGCCGTACATCCCGGTTTGCTTCTCCTTGGGCATAGCGGCTCTTCTCGGCGCCGGATACATTGAGGCGAGAGTTGCATCTCAGCCCCTTCTACCGGTATCGATCTTCATGATTCCCTCCGTGACGCCACTGCTCCTTTCGATACTCATTCTGTACGGCTGCTGGGGAATTTTCTCTGTGTACGGAACACTCTTCTTTCAAAATATATGGAACATATCGCCGCTGCAGATAGCTATCTGGTACATTCCCCTCGGCGTGGCTGGGATCATCATCAGCGTCATCGAGGGTTTCATCCTGCACCTTGTCTCTGGCCGCATCTTGTTGATAATCGGCTCCTTGGGCGCTTTGGGTTCGCAACTGCTTCTCGCTGAAGTCCCAATCGAGGGATGGAACTACTGGGCGTGGATATTCCCTGCCAACGTCTGCAGCACGATAGGCATCGACCTCCCAATTATTCTGATGACAGTCTTTATCACCACGAAGCTCCCGCTGAAGCAACAGGGACTGGCGGGAGGGTTGCTGAACTCTGTGTTGCAGCTTGGAATAGCATTGATCCTTGGAATTGCCGATATACTTCAGGTAGCTACCGTCGAGAAGGCTGGCTTGGCGACGAGCTATAAGTATACCTTCTGGTCTGGCGCTAGCGCAGCGGCTGTAAGTCGGCTGTAAGTGTGATCTTAGTATCACTTTGGGGGAGTGTGCCTAGGGCAACGAGTGATTTGACCGCAGACGAGAGAGAGGAGCTGGCGGAGGCTGAGCAAAGGGATTAACTTTGACCTAGAGGAATTAGTTGGCACGAAATGTATCGCATGGGACAAGACGGTGATCACTGAGATATTCCACCACGCCGAGTTTTTGGTATGAGCTACGTTGACTTTCCAGACAAGAGGACGACAAAGAGATACTAGTCACTGTTTGTCTGTTTCATCACGCACGTTGGACGCAAGCATTGCAGCTGCCAAAGTGGTGTTTCAGATCGCCAAACGCTGAAGCAGTCTGAAGACGGAGGTAGTTCTTGTATCGTCCGGCGTGCGAACCGTTCTGCGACAGCATAAGAATCTGCGCCGTCCAAGCTGATTGGTGATGCCAAGAAGATCTTGTCGATGCCTGTGCTTGTTCTCCATCAAGAGTGGCATCGGTTTCCGATCCTCTGGGTCCTGCGGCAGATCGACACGTCAGTGAACTGACCACATGCATGTTTGTGGCGATCGCGACCATGATGTGCGCAGAGGCTGGTTTGTCATGCAGATTACTCTTCAACAGAACGACTGTCACGCTTGAATGTGTCGCTGCACGACGCTCTTCGTTCGCGGCAACCGACAGAAGACGCACTACGTCAGTGCCACAGCAGCTCAGCTGGACCTGCGAAGCTTCCTTGAAAAGTGGCAGAAGGTGGTCCGATGCGAGCGTCATTCCAAGGCGGTCCATATGTTGGCCAGGTGCAGGCTGGTGGCGGCAGTCAAGCTTTTGCGGAATTGGTGCCGGCGAGGCGACAGCCATGCCGTGCTACCCGCACAGTCAGTTGTAGAGCAGCTCATCCAAGAACTGGATTAGACTTTCAAACGAGCAGGTTTTGACGCCATCGCGTGCGGGTAAGTACCGCTGCACAGGATGTTGCCCAGGCTGTAAAGGCCTCTTGCTGATACTGGATGATGCCACGATGTGTCGGGGTGCGCGGAGACAGCGCCGGATGTTTAGTGGACCAGAGAGATTCCTTGGTAGACATGGCATGGCGCCATGTCACGAGCACCCTGCATCTGTCAAGCTGTCATCCAGACCGCAGACAGCAGAGAGCGCACAGATGGTGCAGCTGCACAGCATCCGCGAGGAATATGGAAGGTGAGGTAGACCGTAGGTGCCTGTGGTGAGCGCCCGAGTCCCGCCGACGCGCTAGTGCAAACGAGGCCACGCCGCCCGAATTGCTGACAGCCAGCCCGGTGCGTTCATCTCACCAGCGCAACTTCGCTCTTGCTGCGTGCTCTGTGTGCGGCATCGCGCGGGAACGGTCGTCTTCCCCAGCAAAAAGGGTGTTCGCTGCGCAGTCAGAGATGGAGGCGGCCGGTGTCTGAGGGCTGCTCCAGCTTCAGCTAAAGTCGCCCCTGTGGGGCTGCACGGACTGGCCGCTCGCCAGGGGCACGGCTGATTGGCCACGGATGCGGGCTAGCCGACGCTCAGGGTGCGCCTTCCTTGCGAAGAGAACCAAGCCTTCGCAGCGGCTCTTGGCCAGCAGTGCCTCTCTCTTGTTCGACTTGTCCCTCGAGTGCTTAGCACCGCACCGCACCGCTACCCACGATCCGACACCCACCCTGCCCTGACACCGTCTGACCTCCTATGGAACCACATCGGGCCCCCGCTGCTGCTGGATCAGGAGCATAGACACCGAGGACATGTTGGGCGCCCTCGCCGCCGCCCAGGGCCACCACCTCCTGGGCCGTGACCAGAGCAACCGCTTCGTACGTGCGCCTGCGCGGCCGCGACGACGACAGCTAACGCGACGCAGCACTGTCCCTCGTACAAATTGCCCGCCTACGGCATCATCGAAATCGCCCCCGGCAACTTCATGTACCTCGACTCGGACGCCTTCTTCCGCCCGTCATGCAGCGGCCACTCCGACGACACGTCGGGCATCACCAGCATCGCCGACATTAGAGACCCCTTCCACGCCTCCATCACGCCCCAGGCCTATGCCACCGGCGCCGCGACCGTCATTGCCTGGATGCTCGTCATCATGCTCATCATCACACCGCGCACCTTCTTCGTCGGCAACGCGACCGGCCGCTCTGGCCTCATGGGCCGTCGCGGCATGATCAGTGGCGCGACAGGCGGCGGCTCCATCATCGGCGTCGGCAGCAGGCCATGGCTGCAGAAGGTCGCCGCCCTCACCGTCGCCATCTCGCTGACGCTCGCCACCGCCGACACGTTCAAGATCGCCGGCCGCCAGTACCGCGAGGGCTTCATCGATGCCATGGAGCTGCGCAACCAGGTCGTAGCCGGCATCGAGATCAAGGTGTCCCGCGTCATATCCGACATCTTCATCTGGCTTGCCCAAGTCCAGACTCTGATACGTCTCTTTCCCCGCCACAAGGAGAAGGTCATCATCAAGTGGGTCGGCTTTGCCCTCATACTCCTCGATATCACCTTCAGCTCCCTCAACAGCTTCGGTCCTTACGAGAACAACGGCCGTCCGGTGCACTTTGAGACGGCCATTCCGGCGCTGAGCTATCTTTTCCAACTGTCCCTCAGCATGCTGTATGCTGCCTGGGTCATGTACTACGCCATCACGAAGCGGCGCTACGCCTTCTACCATTCCATGATGTGGAACATGAGCGTCGTCGCCTTGTTGTCCATAATCGCCATCCTGACACCCGTTGTTTTCTTCATCACCGATATTGCCAACTATACCATTGCCGGCTGGGGAGACTACTTCCGCTGGGTGGGAGCAGCTGCCGCCAGTGTCATTGTCTGGGAATGGGTAGAGCGGATAGAAGCGCTAGAAAGAGAAGAAAGAAAAGACGGTATCCTCGGACGAGAGATCTACGATGGCGACGACATGCTTGCCCCCACCCCATCATCATCGGAATTACGCTGGCCATCCAAAAGAGAAGGGCAGTCTGCACAGGACGAGAAGAATCCAAGTGGCGGCGGAGCATTCGGTGGTATCACTGCATTCACGACAATGCATGCTGATCGCATCAATAATCTCGCCCACCGGATGGGTCGAAAAATGACCGAATCTCCCCGTGCTCAGGCTCGTCAAAAGCGAAGCATTCATATTCCCGCGCCAGCACCCGCACACCGTCGTTCTGAGTCGGCGAATCGTCCAGACAGGAATTCGCGGACGTACGTGCGAGTGCAGACCCCACCACCCGTGCCAGTAATTTCCTCGCCGGTCAGCCGAACAGACACAACGTCCGCCGACTCGACTGTCTACACTGTACGATATCATCCTATTAGCGATACTCCACCCGCCAGCCAACCCCATCAAGAGAGCCGCATTCCACAGGCGGTTCCTAATCCACAGCCCGCGACCCAGGACATCCGGCAACAGCCCGCTGACCCAGAAGATCCCGAGAAAGGCAGCGATCCCAACACGGCACCTGTAGTGAACAAGAGTAAATGGCACTGGCAAGCAGTAGCCAATACGTTCCGCCGCCATGGTCGAACACCCCCGCAAGAGCTGCAGAGAGGCCGAGTCATAGAACCCTTAGCTGTCGACGATGTTACTGCCAATATTCCACCCCGCAATTACACTGGACTGGCATTGGCAGATCGACTGGGGACGTTTGCTGCCCAACAGGGAGAAAAGTTCAGAGCCAGGAAGAAAGCGGAACAGCAGGCCGAGGCCACTCTGCCTGTTACCATTATTCCAGCTCAGCCCCGTGGTCAAACATGGTCACCGGATATTATGCAGCAGCAGCAGGAGCAGCAGCAGCCGACGCAGCACGATGAGATTCCTGCCTCAAATGGCTTTAGCTTGGCGAGAGTGCCAACCGCAATTGAAGAAGAGGAGGCACAATCACCCACGCGGTCGGTGGAGGTGAACGGGTCTAGTGATGATGCGCAGCACTCATCTTCAACGGCAGTGTCAGATCGCAACCCGCACATTCGGTTTGCCCAGGCCTCCGACGTACTCGGGAACCGTGTCGGAAACACCTCTTCTCCGCCGGTGCCAACAGTGGGCACGTCGCACCAATCTCATCACACAATCACATCAACAAACCATGACAGATAGTCAGAGCTCAAAGCAAGCCTGATGTCATTTCTTCTGTTATATCACGACTTTCTACGGTGTTGGCACGCATTGTATACCCAAATGTTTGAAAAGGCGCAAAGGCAGGAATTGGAGTAGCCACAAAGTGGCTGAACACATCATACAGCATTGGCATGGATTTGGCGCAGCACTGGTGTTTACATGGTACTGCCGGAGGTACTTGGGATTCTGTATGTTTTGGATACCCACTGGATCACGAGATCCAGTTTGCACTTGGTGTGGAAGAGCGACGCAATAGGCGTTCATTGAGCATTACAATGCTTGCAAGACGAAGTTCAATGTGTATAGCGAATATCAGACGCAATTTTGATGTTGTACCATGGTGCCAAGGTGATGACGACGATAAGCTATGAAGCTAGGACCATGCGCGCGTTGGTTCCCAGCTTGCATATCGCGTGGGCGCCTCGGTCGGATTGCGTCCGATCAACAACGCTCGAGTATCGCTCTGCAGCTTCCCTTCGTGTGTAGCTGTAGCCGGCACACCTGTGCCACTTCTTGTTGAAATAGTAACATTTAGCGCCTCCGCAAGATGTCACTCTTCGGGGACGACGACATCCCATCTTCGCGCGCCGCGAAGCAGTCTTCTGGCGGCCTGTTCAATGATGATGATGATGATGCCCGGCCGGCGGCAAGGACAGGCAACTCGCTGTTCGCGGACGAGATGGACAACGACTCAAGCCCCTGGACATTTCCTACGCCCAAGAAAGGCGGTCGCGCCTCCCTCGTCAAGTCGCTTCTTCCCGCGTCGGAGGTGCCTGAAAGCTACATTGACACCTTCGACGCCCTCGTGGAGGCTGGCGATGGAGCCGGGAATGGCATCAGTATCGAAGGCGCAAAGAAGCTACTGGCGAGCAGCGGGATAGCAAGCGACGCGCAATCGAAGATACTCGAGATTGTGGCACCGGGCCAGGAAAGCGCAACCAGGAACGAGTTCAACGTGCTGTTCGCCCTGATAGGGCTTGCGCAGGAGGGCGAGGACATCACACTTGATAGTGTCGACGAAAGGAAGAGCAGTTAGTGCAACACACAACTACCGCCAATGAGCACGAGTAACATTGACGCCAACAGGACTTCCCGTGCCGACGGTATCACTCGCGAACTCGACCAAACCCACGCAAGACGCTCCCCCATCACCACCCGCAGTACGGCAACAACCTCCTTTTGAGCAGCAACCGCCAACACCCAGCCGGTCACGCGCGCCCATGCGCAAACAGTCGTTCGGAGACCCAGATCCATGGGGTACGTTGCCCATAGGAAGTGTATGACGGACATTACTGACTTTATATACTCTGATATGTAGGCAGTCCGGATCTACACAAAGGACATGATCACTCGGGCTACGCCTCGGCCGGCCCTCAATCCAATGGCGACAATGTGCCGTCTACCGCTCGAACCACGAGCCAATTTACTACCCACTCCGTCTCCAATTCGACGTCGAACCAGGAAGGTGTTCAGCCAAGCTCCCTGGGCAGCGAAGGCGGCTGGGGAGGGTACAATGGAGGCTCGAGCCAGCCTTTTGCGACACCAGGCCTCAGCGATGGTGGCTTCGGCGCAGCTCCTGGAGGCAGCAGCGCCAATCCTCCACCTGAGCTTGGTCGGTCCATCGGTCGAGTTGGTCCAGCCGCGACTGGCAGTGAAGAGGTCATAACTATTACCGCCATTGCCGAGAAGGAGGGCATGTTTCTATTCCAGCATCGCAATTACGAAGTTGCCAGTTCGCGCCGGACTACCAAGGTTGTTCGCCGATATAGCGATTTTGTCTGGCTGTTAGATTGCCTGCACAAGCGCTACCCTTTCCGACAGCTGCCATTGCTGCCTCCGAAAAGAGTTGGTAGTGAGTATTCCTGCCCCTATGATCTAATCCGTATTGAGATTTCTTAGTCAATGGCAACCCTATAGCTGCAGATGCCAGCTTCCTCGAAAAGCGAAGAAAAGGCCTTACTCGATTCACGAACGCGCTTGTCAGGCATCCCGTGCTCAACCAAGAGCAGCTGGTGGTGATGTTTCTGACCGTGCCCACTGTATGTTGGACTCTCCTGTGCATGTCAGGATACTGACCAGCTTAGGAACTATCGGTATGGCGTAAGCAAGCCAACCTTTCCGTACAGGAGGAATTCACTGGCAAGCCTCTTCCATCCGACCTTGAAGACTCGTTGCCCAAGACGCTGCCCGACCTCTTCGATACTGTCCGATCGGGCGTACGGCGAAGTGCAGAGAGCTACATCAACCTCTGCAATATGATGGAGCGACTTACGAGGCGCAACGAGGGCATGGCTGCCGAGTACCAGCGTTTCTCTGCGGCTTTGGCGTCGCTGACCGAAACCTCGCAAGAAACATATGCGGTCGATACGAATGACGTACCACTGCTAAACGAAGGTATGAACTCGACGGCACGACATCTCGATCAATCCAAGCAGCTCCTGGAGGATGAGGCAAGAGGATGGGAGGAAGGTGTACTTGAGGACTTCAAGAGGCAAAGGGACACACTCGTGAGCGTACGCGACATGTTCGACCGACGAGACAAATATGCGCGAGACAACATCCCGGCGCTCGAGAAGAGGATCGCGAACAACGAGACCAAGCTGCAAAACATAAGAAACAAGCCTGCCGAGCAGATCAAACCTGGTGAGGCCGAGAAGGTTGAAGATGCCATTTTCAAGGTAAGCCTATTCGTGTAGCTAAACCTTGCACTCGTAGCTAACGCGCGATCTACAGGACAAGGAGTCCATTGTACAGCAACACGCACGAGGAGTGTTCATCAAAGAATGTGTCCGTGACGAATTGCTTTATTTCCAGAAGAGTCAATACCATGTCAGCAAATTACATCAGGAATGGAGCCAAGAGCGCGTCAAGTACGCGGAGCTGCAGGCGGATAACTGGCGGGCGCTGAGTGAAGAGGTGGAGAGCATGCCATCGACTGACTGAGCGCCCGATGACGGCATGAGGGAGAAGACGGCTGTAATATTTGAAGTTCCTATTTGTATGCACTTTTCCGAGTTGCGAGCTTGGCCTCGTTCGTATATACTGTTCAGTGATACGCGAGGAGATGGGTTGCCAATCTATTGCTCATTGCAATTGGACTTGCATGCAGCGAAGTCCCTGTGCTTTGATTCTTGCTCTGAATCTGCGCGGTGGCTGGAATCGTGAAATTTGGATGGACGCTGTGTTCATCCCGTGACTTGGCGTGGGCTTCGCGTCCGGTGTGTGCCTTCCTTGTTTGATTCTTGCATACGATCTGATCCGCAAATGCCTATGTGGCTCTTTTCCTGCAAACAGCTCTGTAACAACCCAAAAGACTACATCTGCTCACACTGATCGTGATTCGCCGAGAACATTCTGCTCCAGCAGGCACCAGACATCACGGTCGCTTGCCTGCTCAAAATAAGAGCGCGTTGCGCAACGAGCGGCCTCTGATACTGGACTTTCACAGTCTCCGGGAACAGATCTGTGCGCATTCATTCACCATAAACAACACTTGGGCGGCGCATCACCCTTTATAAGTTAACGTGACCTTGGCTTTCGACAAGACCAGGCACGGCCACAAACAAGATCTCAAAAACACCAAGCACGAGCACTGTCCGGATCACAGCCATCACGACAAACGCCCAACCACACACGACAAACTCAACCTCATCATGGGCAAGCGGAAGTCGAATAGCACTGCCACCAATGATGCGCCTGCATCCAAGAGAGCAAAGGGGACTCCGAAGAAGAGCAGGAAAGATGCCGATGAAGGTGAGTGCGATGCTGCATTTTCCTTGCTCGAATGGACGCGCTGCCAGATTCTTTGGTGGTGGAGAAGTGAAGTGGTTCGAGGTTGGAGTGCGGTGCCGAGGCGAGATGCTGCCTAAGTTACCGTAGGTACATCCTAGCAGAAGCGTCATACCCAACTCGTCGATCATATTCCTACGGCTCAGCACACGCGCGGAACCAAATTCGAGTCTTCCTCGTCTTTCCAGCCGTCTCCTAGCCCATTCACCTCCGATTCACCATCGCCGTCCTCCTTATCACCCCTTGACCCCGCGCTTCGCCGGACCTCTGTGACCTCCAACCTCAACCCCGCCGTTGCCACGCAGGCCCCAACTATCGCGTGTATAGACATTTTCGAGGACAGATAGCTAACACAAAATGCCTCCAGCCTACAACACTCAGCAGAAGGGCGCCCTTCAGCAGTTCATGAGCTTCACGGGCGTCGATCGGACCGCGGCAGCAAGGGTGCTCAAGAGCCAGAACTGGGACGCACAAGCGGCCATCAACTCGTAAGTCCATATTCTCACATATCCACCACTATCTAGCGCATATATCACTACCGCTGCTGCTGCATTGCGCGCTTCGCTCGCCCTCGAAGAGCATACCACGACCGGAGCGGGAAACGATAGGACGCGCAACCACGACTGCGACTGAGCATCCGCGATGGCATATTACCGGGAAGGAGCATGTGCGACCTCTTGCGCAGGTACATGGAGACCACAAACACACGGGCACTTTCCAATCACCATCGCGAGTGCTTGCAGCTTCCGCCATCAAATCATGGCGCAGGCAATGCCAACGCGACCGATCACACGTACACCCCGTCGCCCAGCATCTCTCTTTACAGCAGAGATATACACTACACCTACTACCCAGTAGTGGACCACCTTCTGGCCACTAGCCGTCATGTTCGGTTCCTCTGAAGACAGGGCACGGCAACTTGCTTATCGCAAGCGGCGAGAACGGGTCATCTCAGGGAGCTCGTCTATTGCCTATCGCTCGTTCAGCTCTTCGAGCCAGCTGTCGCACACGTCTCGTGCATCTTCTTTCCAGGCGGGTTGGCCGTCGCTATCTGCCGCCACCCTGGAGCATAGCTATCCGCAGGCTGATAGCACGCTCAACAATGAGTTCATGCCCGCAAACCGTATCAGGCTTACCGACCCGGCCAACTGTACCCCTGTTATGTCCACAGATGCCCGACACTTCCAGGACGAACAACACAGACTGCAGGCTGAACATCTCAGCCAAGTACTCTACGACAGCTTGCCCCTCGACGATGCCAACGACGAGCGGACTACCCATGCCGTCGCTGCGACGCCGGAGCAAAATCCAGTGGTTCTGGGACGCTTCAGCACCATGCGTCATGTGCGCAATATCACCGCACCAGTCAGATCTTCGAGAGTGCCAGAGTCGACTCAGGACCCTCCCCTGCATCGAGCTTTACCCCAAGGCCTCATGGACAGCTCGTTGAACGTACAAAACGTGGTTGTCATGCGTGGCGGTGGCACGCCTTGCGACAAGTCTACTAGGAACGCGGATAGCCAGTCGATGTCACATCTCCATGACGAGCGGGATGGCCCTGATCCTTCTGCGATCTTTCCGCGCCCACATCCACCTCACGCCGGCGCGTCTGGCCCAAACTCGTTCCTGGTTCAGAATCAACAGAGCAATCTCAATCCTGATCCTCATACGAGACCGCCGCTTTCAACCTTCGTTCAGCCCAGCATAAATCCGTTTTCTCGTGATCAGCGGAACACCCATGGTTCCCACACCGGTCCGTCACGCCCACCCAACGTAGGGTATGGCCCAAGTCCGATCTCTTATGATCAGCGAAATATCCATGGTCCTCACATCGGACCCCCACCTTCAACTTTCATTCAGTCCAGTCCAAGCCCGTTCTCTTATGATCAGAAAAATACATTTGGTTCTCAAATGGGGTCGCCGCGCCTGCCCCACGTAATGTCTGGCCAAAACTCGAACCATCCCCACAATCAGCAGAACCATGCTGGTCCTCACAAGGGACCTTCACGCCCACCCAACGTCGTGTTTCGCCCAAGCTCGTTCTCTTATGATCAGCGAAATACACATGGTCCTCAAACGGGGCCGCCATGCCCACCCAACGTAATGTCTGGCCAAACCCCGTTCCATCTTCATAATCAGCAGAACCACATGCATGCTGGTCCTCACACGGGGCCCCTACACCCATCCATCGTAAAGCCCAGCCCGAACCCGGTTTATTATCATCCTTCGACCAACTATAGTCCTCATGCGGGACCGCTGCGCCCCCCTCAAGTGCCGTTCAGCACATACTATCAGCAGCCGAACATGGTCACGAATCCTTACCAGTTTGTGCCTCGGACCGGTTCTGATGCTCAGATAACCCCATTCAGTGTACCGTCGGGAAACTTGGACGGCCGGTCGACAAGTGCACCGGATCTTCGTCAGCAGCAGCAGCGGTACGCTGTGTCTCATGGCACTGACTCACTTCAGGCACCACTAACCTATAATGGCTTGTGCAAACCTTACTAACACGTTCTTACAGTTACTTTAGTGGTGGTGGCTCTACTGGCGCATCTGCAGTCAAGAGTTCACTCAACAAACTGTTCGACCAATACCGCGAAGACGCAAAGGGAGAGCCAGACATGGTTGGCACCGATGGCACCATGAAGTACTTCACGGACGTGGACGTCGATCTTGAAGGCCTCGAATCGTTCGCTGCCTGCGAAATCGTACAAGCACCCACCATGGGCGAGATGAACCGCGAGGGGTTTGTCAACGGCTGGCAAGAACGAAAGTAAGGACGGACCTATCTGAGCAGCACGCCCCAAAACTGACTCAGACAGCTGCGATACGCTCGCTAAGCAAAAAGCTTACATCAAGAACCTCCAGACCGAACTACCACAGAACCGAGAGCTGTTTGAGCGTGTCTACAAGTACTCATTCACAATCGCTCGTGCTGCCAACTCGAAGCAAGCTCCACTGGAGGCGGCCATCGCCTTCTGGGACCTCCTCTTCGGCTCACCTCTGTCCGCGATCAAGTGGAACAGCGCGAACTCACCGTGGCTGGACTGGTGGAAGGAGTTCCTCACTAGCTCTTACAACAAGAGCGTCAACAAGGACATGTGGAACGAGACGCTCAAGTTCGCCAAGCTCACGCTCTCGGACGAGGCCATGAGTTTCTGGACCGAGGAGTCCTCATGGCCTTCGGTCATCGACGACTTTGTGGAGTGGGTCAAGAACGAGAAGCGCGGCGGTTCCAAGAACGAGACCATGGAGGAAGACTATTGAGTGTCTCGCGCATTGAGCATCGGCTATATTTCAGAGGGCGTGCGGCGGCGGACACAGGCAATGGGTGATCGCTCGCATTCAGACGCTCTTCTACGACAGCTATTGCCTCGCGCAAGCTGGCAATATGTACGACATGACTTCACGAAGCATCACATACCCTTTGATGCATTGCAGCACACTTGGACGACACGGAGCATTCAGTAGCATGGTAGAATAGCTCAGCAGTAATTTGACGGACATGTCCGCCATTGTCTTCCTTCCTGCAGTCGTGAAACGCTGGCGCATCGACGCCTCACCAGGTCTTGCATGTATTTGCGCGCAGTACATGTCGTGTCTTCTTCACTGCGGTGTTGTTGTTCGCCGCTCGTCGCAAAACGACGGGCTAGTGGGGATTCGCTTACTAGCGCGCCAAGCGCACCTGTGCAGCTTCGAATTCGACATTCGACCGTCGAAATCGTCACGACCACTAACCCCAACAGCAGACAAAGTGCGTTACCTCTACGATTGCTGTCAACACGAGTACTGACGACTGCGAAGATGGTTGCCGCTAAGAAGCACGTCCCGATCGTCAAGAAGCGTACGCTGCATCGAAGACTATGACCCCGAAAATTCGCAACTGACGGAACTGCATACAGACACCAAGCGCTTCAACCGCCACCAGAGCGACCGCTTCAAATGTGAGGGACAATGAGGAAAAGGAAAGGAGGAGCAGTTGTGTTGACAATAGCTAGGCGTCGACCCCTCATGGCGCAAGCCCAAGGGTATTGACAACCGCGTCCGCAGGCGGTTCAAGGGCCAGGCTGCCATGCCCAAGGTACGGATTGCCTCACCACCACCGCGGTCGTCCATACAACAGAGTCGCGATGCGGAATGAGCCAGGGAGCAGTGCTGACGGATGCCACCAGATCGGTTACGGATCAAACAGGAAGACCCGCCACCTCATGCCCTCCGGCCACAAGGCTTTCCTCGTCGCCAACGGTACGACACACCTTGGCATATGATCATGCCGACGCAACTAACGAGTCTCAGTCGCCGATGTCGACCTTCTCCTCATGCACAACACCACCTTCGCCGCCGAGTACGTGCCCACATCTACATCCTGACTGGGAGAGAAGGGCAGCATGCTGACTACACTAGGATCGCACACTCCGTCTCCGCACGAAAGCGCATCGAAATCGTTGCCCGCGCCAAGCAGCTCGGTGTCAAGGTGACGAACGGCAAGGCTCGCGTCAAGACCGAGTCATAGACGAACGTGGTTTCAACTTGGGCGGGGCATACAAGGCGTCTCTGTGATTAGTTACGATCTCAATGGGAAGGCTTTTCATCCTCTCTGGCTTGGCTCGGCTCGCATCTCAAATGTGAATGTGAGGAGAGAGGCATGTATATCAAAAGTCACTGCGACACGATACTGCGAGATGATGCGGGATGTGGAGGAAAACCAGCAGTAGGAATGCAATGAAAAAGAGCCATTACCTTGATCTCTTGTCTGAGTGGACGTGATATCTACGTGAAGGCGTAGCGCCATACTGGCATTGGAGGTTGTTATGCCGATGATGTAACTTGCTCGACATGTGTCTACTGGGTGGCAGCCACTATCAAAAAAGGGCCGATGGTGGCCACCCTGCAGCACGTTCTTATCCGATGATTATAACAAAAAGCTTGCATTTGTCGGAAGAATGCTTGTAACAGCGGTGATGGTAATTGATTTCTGCGCCAAGGCCCCAGAACGTACAACCCTCATGGTCTGGCATCGACATGTCCGCCAGATGTCAACCACATCAGACAACAACATGCATGATTGTCCGGATAAGCCAGCAAGCCTCTCCGCACAATGCTGAGAGATACTGGCTATTCTTATCGCCCACCTAAGCATGCACGGCTGAATCCGCGAGCCCGTCAATTACCCCTTCCGCTCGCCATCGCAGCTCAACAGGACCCGACTCACCGCAGGTTGATACAACAGTCAGGTCGTGCGAGCAAGGCGCGATTACAATTTCACAAAATCAGCCATGCTGCTACGATCGACCTGGCTCGTGATACTTGGCGCTGTCACAGAAATCAACCCAGTCTGGGGACCCGAACGGGGTGCCCTGGTGTGGTTTGGACAGACCAGCATATGCTCGCATGCTTCCAGACACGCGACGGCAGGATAACTTGCTGTTTGCGGAGTTGACGATGTTTCGGCAGCCAGAAGGGATGCACCTTTTCGCTTACGGTCGGGAGCGCATCAGCTTCCCGCCCATTAGTGCGATGACTATTCGGTGCCTTTCCTGTTCCTCCCGCACATACACCATCCAACACACACCGCTGTCCTGCCTGTGCCTGCCCTGCAATCTCGTACAGGCAGGCATACTTCTATCGCACCTCTACGCCAGTCGCATCATTGCGCGGTGCGATACCACGCAGTGAGATTGTGGCAGCTTATTGGCTCGCTGAGATTCTCTATCAGCGGACGCGGGTTGCTGCGAGGTAGGCACGAATGGGGCGTCGAGCATGGGAACATAGCAGAGGCCCATGTTTGTCATGGAAAGAGGAGGAAAGAAACGGAGCGTCTTCGCCGAGAATAGTATGACGAAATCAGATTTACCAGGCTTTATCATTCTGACTGGCGTGGCTGAATGGGGGCTCAGAAAGTGCAACCTTACGGCGTATCCGCATATGAAAGCAGCAGAACGAGTCCCCAGTCCCAGCTCCGGCCATTGATCACTCGACCCACAGTTTCGCACGACCACCTTCGGTACCAAAGCGCCCTGGCAGCAAAAATTCCCACAGAAAGGTTTTCTAGATTCGCACCAACTATTTTAGTTGCCGTACCGTTTTAAATACTTGAAACCTCCCCTTGGTCTTCCCTATTCGATTCTTTCTTCTTGCAACTTGTGAATCACACTCGAGGCTCGCATCGCTTTCTCTAGCGACATAGTCGTGCTTTGCACGCCGTGATCGACGGTCGCTTCGGCCACTCACAGCTCGGGCAAGCCGTTCTTGTGACCGATCTTCAGCCTCGTGTACACATTCGCCTCCTGTCAAGACCCTAGTGCGACCGATCCGTACCTATAACGAATATTTTCAACGTCTACTGCTCGGATTCAAGCGCGGTATATAAAACTCTCGGGTTACACCAAAAACAGTTTTGCGCTTCTGCAAGACACGATTTTCGACACGCGGTCAACTTCCGAATACTAAAGTTGGACCAACTCGGCTTTACTTCGCCGCTTCAGCCACTGAGATGACGCCGAACCTTTTCCTCGCCACACAAAAGGTATTCCAGCCACACAAATGGTTTCGTGCTCCAAAGACTGAGCGATCCACCCGCGTTACTGAGTACTGGACATCACCGGAGCGAGGCCAGTATGAGTACATCCCAGGTCGTGGCTGGTACTTGATCGCCAGACCGAAGGAGATCACGTCTACACCTCACCATTCAGATACATCAGAAGGAGAGTCAGCTCAGCCTCAGGAGTTTCAAAAGCTGGACAGGCCGATTCCAGTCCATCGCTCCCGCGTTCTAGGCCGCTATCTTCTTGAAGACGATTACAAGCGCCGAAAGACTACAACCACCATCAAAAACGACCAGGGCAAACGAGTGCAAGCAGGCTTCTTCCAACTCGACAATGGTGTCGCCTGGGTCCACTGCTGGGACGAGAACGGCACCTTCATCCCCGGTGACAAGTCCGGCTACAAACTCTGGTGCATTGACGCTGCAACAAAGGAGTTCCGACATATGCGCAAAGGTGACGATCCAGAGTACGTGCGCTCGCGCCGTAATTCACCGGTTCGCCCCACTATCACCACCAGTACTTCTGCAGCAAATCGTAGCCAGGATTCTCTCAGCACCGCCGCTTTTCCCTCTCCAGGTCCGAGCAGCACGCGCGACGGAACGAGCACCACGGCTAGCAGCGTAAGAGGCATGATGAGTCCGACTTCAACGCCGAGCAGTCGCGTCCAGTCAAGACGTGGCAGTCCGAGGCGCAACAACAGTATTCCACTGGAGGAGGCGAAGGCGGCGCTGAGGAGGATGGCGAGGGAGCATGAGGAGGCTATTGCCGCTGTCGCTGCCGCGAAGAATCGCACAACGAGCACGGAGACGATGCCAACTGTCGAACGTGGTCGAATGTTGTCACGAGTTGCCAGCTAAGGATGTGAGTCAACCGGGTATGTTTGCACGGTGTTGTGGACGATGTCTGGTTGTTGTAGGATCCGGAGATGTGTTGCGCTGGTGCGTGACTGAGTCCTCGCAATCGGGATTTGAGGCGACGAACGCACGAATTCTCATTCTTCTCTTTCATTTATTCATTCGACATCGGTCACTTTGCTTTTCTGACGGTGTAGGCTTGCACATTTTCCTACGGTTTTTTCTTATCACGGCCGAAGGGAGGGTCCTAGTTTACGTTCATTTGCATGGCGCATTACTATAAAGGCAAAAAGCAACGGTATACCCAGGCATGGTCAGCCAGCGTTCTGTTTCTACTATCGGTACATCGAGCATATATAGCGGAATAATTGAGATTTGGTCCATTCTTAAACACATGGTTCTGCGAGTGCAAAGCGATCTTGCTTATTGTCATAGCTGAATAATCCATATCTAAAGCCTACAGATGGCCCCAAAACAAAATCCTCCGCGCATCTAAACTTCTTCCAGTTGAGATTCCTTGTTGCCTCATCCTTATTTCAACATGTTTGTAACTATGCTCGTTTGCTTGTGTCGTGGCTGCCTGTCATTGTCTTAGTGATGCACAACCAACAATAATTGACATGACTGTCAGTGTTCTGCCAAAGTGACTTTTACTCCGGTGATCTACGCACCTTCACGATCGAGAAGTCACCGACCGCAGGTATGTGAACTCATCAAAAGTGCACATTGAATGTGCGGGAAGAACAGCATGTTGTGAGAAGTGGTATAAAATCAATTTGCTTTGCCATCCTCCATATCTTCTAAGTATCTTCTTCTCATATCATACTCAGCCATTGTTGCAAAACCACTGTGAGAGAGCAAGCGTCAAAGACCTACTATCACACACCACCCAACAGATGATGCCATCTCACCGCAATCCTTACGTGCAAGACGAGTCTGAGTGTTGCTGCTCTTGCACCTGCTTCGCCCCCTCCAACGCGAGCCCCAGACATCCGACCTCGCCCGATCCGGAAGCATCCACCAGCTATTCAACATACGAGGATAATAAGATATCAGCTAGCTCGATGAGCACCCAAGTTCCGGTCGCCGTTGAAAAGAATGATCCACCACGTACCTCCATGATGCGTGGTGGAAGTGACACCAACAACGACGGAACCCTCTCCAGCTCCAAACCTTCGACCAGCCAGGTTCTACCGTCGTGGTATCCCACCGAGACATTCCAAGACGCGATGCAAAAGTACGAGCGCCTCTACAGCCGCGTCCCAGCCCAGCTGCAGGCCAGAAACACCCACCTTGAACGCCAATTAGAGGAGCATGAAGAGATGCACGAGAGCGCAGAGGACGATATGGCGTGGTATCGTGAAGTGCTCAAACTACTGGAGGAGGAGATACGGGAGTTGAGGGGAGAAGTGAGGGGCTCGAGGGAGCAGAATCGGGGGCTAAGAAGGAAGCTGGAGAGGAAGGAGGCGGTCGAGGCTGAAGGTGCGCAGAGGGTGGAGAGGATGGAAGAGCCGGCATCAAAACCCAAGGGCAAGGGTAAGGAGGTTGCAAAGGCCACGGGAAAGGAGTACGAGGAAGAAGTGCTGGAGAAGAGGTTCTTCTACTTCTATCCTTCAACATCTACAATTGTACTTCCTGGCCTTCCCGCAAGAATCCTCAGGTTTCCACGCAGGGTGGATCTTCCTGGCATCCATGACTACCTCGACCACCAATACAAGATCAAAAACGAGCGCGACGAGGCCGCGACGATCGTCAGAAAAATCATGGACGCGAACGTCAGGCTGGGTATCCAGCTTCCGGATAACCTGCGCGACCAGGCCGTGATCATTAGCCTACCCGAAGACCATGAGGACGTAGAGGTCCATACTGGGGCCAAGATCGCCGCGTGGAGAACAGTCGAAGACTCTGATGGATACATCGAGATCGTGCCCTGGAAGTACAAGGAGAAGAAGATGACATTGCGCCAAAAGACCACGACGCTCAAGGTCGATGGCAGTCCCCACGATCAGACCCAGCAAACAATGTACAATCCCATCCCGGTCCTCGCATCCTTTCTCGCACCAAACATCTCCACTTCACCGTCCCCTCCCTCCTCCCCATCTGGCTCAATCTGCTCCTGCGCCCTCTGTGTATCTGAATACGATCCGAACGTGCTCGTGAGGACGTATATGAAGCCGCTCGTTTCTGTGCGTGGTGGAGCAGATGATGATGACTACGATGATTACTATGATGATGACGAGTATTATGATGATGGATATTATGATGAGGAGGGGGACTATGATTCGGGTGATTCGGATTATGAGGAGGTGGCGCACGAGGTTGAGGCGCAGGATCCTTATGATGATGGGTGGTAGGGGTTCATTGAGGGAAATGAGGGTTTGGAACTGAGATGAGATGGAGATGAAGTGTATGAAGTTTCTGTATGAATTTGAATTGAGCTGATGTGAGTAAATGCAGTGCCCTTGTCACACATAATGGTATGTGATTGAGATTCCTGGATAAGTACGGACGTAGCGGTCAAGTTGGTCTATGTTGTCGTGTACTTACTTCGGCGAGGATAATCACCTCTCAGTCCCAAGGGCTCCCCATCACTTTCGTCTTCAGTATCGAGCTGCAGTGCACATATTGTGTATTATATCAGTCCATATCAAGGCGTACGGTGATATTTGTGCAGGAATTGGAATGCTTTTAGACGTGGGTATCTTAAGTCGTGACCATAGTAGCGAGAAAATCCTAACAGAAAGCAAGAGATCATAGAAGTTCGTCTTCTTCGACCGGCAGCGGTATGTTCGCAGGAGCAGCTGCAGCGTCGGCCGCCTTGTCTGAGTCCTGTACCTCTGCAGCCTCCTGGTCGTCCATGTCCTCATCGCTAACCCACTCGCGATCCGCCTTTTGCTCGGCCTCATCGTCATCGCCATCGACACCGGCCGTCCTTTTCTTCTTCTTTCCCTCGCCATTGACATCTTCCCAGCCCTTGCTCCGCTCCTTGATGTTCTTCTCCTTGCCGAGGCTCTTCACCACCTTGACCTGGCGTTTATCAAGCACGTCTGCGGCGCGCTCGAGGCCCTTTTGGTGTCGCAGTCTTTGCGCTCGTGTCATGTTCCCCTTCTTGGACTTCTTTTGAATACCCGACGGCTGCGCAAGAGTGTGTGGCTTTACTTGCGACGGTCTTGAGGGCGAGGCCGAGTCCCGTGTCGTCTGCTTGAGCTTCTTGTCCAGGTCGATGGAGGGGGAAGCGGCGCGGCGGGCGGCCCTCGAATGCACCGTGACCTCTACAATTTTGTGAGACTTGATATACTTGCAGATAAGATGACAACATACGCCTCTTCTTGACTTTCGCTGTTTTTGCCATGTTTACTGACTTTTGCTGTGCATGTGTGTTGCAATGGATGCAGTGAACCAAAATTCATGGCCTGCTCTAGCGCTAGTCCTGAATCGGCATTTCCGCGGGCGCAACTTCCCAAGCCCAGCAGCAGTCCCTGGGACATTCACCACCGTTCCGCCGCCGCCGCCACCACCACCATTACACATCCGCTAACCCATCCTCGCTCACTCAACCATCACTACCGCCCCCGCATCCCGACCCTCCTCTCCATGTCGCAGGCAAATTCAACACCACCGTGTTTGCTGTGTCCCAACCAATCTATGCGCTGGCCAGAAGGTTGAAGACTCCCACCACCGCCGCTGATACCATCACTACCCCCGTCGCTCCACATCTACTATACACTCCTGAATTCACCGCTGGACTACGAGCTATGAGCGACCACGCCTTCACCGAGTTCGACGATCTGCACCGCCGGTGGGGCACGCCCGAGCCGACTGTGTCCCTCTCGTGGATTCTCATTACAGTTGTTGTTGGTGCATACATTCTTGTTTACGCCCTTCAAAACTTTGGCTACCCTGTCTGGCTGTGGGCCGCCCAGCTTCTAGACATGGCTGCGAGCCTGCTACACTTGTCTCCCATTTCTTCATCAGACCCGTCAGCAAACGGCGACACAATGCAACGAGCAGGCGGTCTGCTGACCAGCCTTATCGGCCTGAACAGCGACAGCCTGCTTCAGAAAGGCGTCAGGAGCTTCACAAGCGCTTTGTCGAGCGGACCAAGCTCTGTACCACCTGGTCTCGGTAACATCAGCAACTCGTGCTACCAGAACAGCGTTATCCAGGGCCTCTCCGCCCTGCCCTCCCTGCGCCAGTACCTGTCGAACATTACAACCGACCATCCTTCTCTTGGCTCGGAAACCACCAACGGCGCGCTGCATGACTTGATCACCAAACTCAACGATCCGGCGCATGCTGGTCAGAATTTCTGGATTTGTGGAAAGCTTAAATCGATGACGACCTTCACCCAGCAAGACGCACAGGAATACTACTCCAAAATCCTGGACGAGATGGATAACGAGGTCAAAAAAGTTTCGAGTAGTAAGAGGCGTTCCTCTGTCTCTTGGCTCGAAGCCACTAAGAGTTTGGGTGACTTATCCATTGCCACAGGAGACGAGCAGCCCCAGCCCAATGGCGGCGCACAGCCAGAGTCTTCGTCACATGATCAGCTGAAGATGCCACCCAATCCCCTCGATGGCCTGATTGCGCAGCGCGTTGGATGCACATCTTGTGGCTACTCGGAGGGCTTGTCACTCATCAATTTCAACTGCATTACCGTATCTCTTGGTATGAATCATGGCTATGATATTCGCGAATGTCTCGACGAGTACACGAAGCTTGAGTACATCGATGGTATCGAGTGTGCGAAGTGCACGCTACTCAAGCTCCAGAAGACTCTCACCCCTCTGGCAGTTGCGAACCTTGACTCTCCATATTCAGCCAGACTGCATGCTGTCACCGAGCTGCTGGAGGAAGAGAAGTTTGACGATAGTGCCTTGGTGAAGGACCTCAACATTGCAAAGAAGAATTGGGTACAGAGCTCGAAATCGAAGCAGATAGTCGTTGCTCGAGCTCCAAAGTCGTTGGTGCTCCATGTCAACCGCAGCATCTTCGACGAGATGACAGGCGCTCAATACAAGAACTCCGCAGCGGTGGCATATCCTCGAATCCTGGATCTTGGGAACTGGTGTCTAGGTGGCGCACCAAGCGGTTCGCAACAGCCTGACATGCCTCCTGAGGAATGGCCGCGAGACCCCAAGCAGTCTATGCTTCCCGACGTAGGCGATATAATGACTACGTCACCTTTCCAGTACACGTTGCGAGCCGCTGTCACACATTTCGGCTCGCACGGAAATGGCCATTACGTCTGCTACAGGCCGCATGCCCGAATCATGACAGAGTCCGAAACCGCTGAGGACGACGAAGATTCGGCTGATACGAACAAGGAGGCATGGTGGCGGTTCAGCGACGATACCGTCTACTCCGTGCCGGAGGAGCAGGCTCACCAAGGGAATGTCTTCATGCTGTTCTATGAGCGTCTCGATGCATCAGAAGACTCACTGCCACAAAGAGAGACGTTAGCAGCAGCAACACAAATCTTTGAGGAAGATGCGCCCCTTCCGCCGGAAGATGTTCAGTGCTCCGAGATGCTGCAGGATATCAAGGACGCAGCGATATCTGTTCCACTACCGGATGATCACGACGACGACGATATCGTCTCTTTGCCATCTCTGATTGCGGACGAGAAGACGCCACAAGCCTCACCCAACGAGACTGCGCTGTCGGAGATGTCTACTTCGCAAGACTCATCGCTCACGTATGTTCCAAGCGCCTCACCCAGCATTGATACGGAGATTGCGACGAGCGAGGCAGATTCGGAAGATGCGCCTTCAACACTACTCACTTCCGACTCGGAAGCTGAAGCTTGGTCTCCACCAACGCCAAAGCCAATGATGAGCCTACCGCCACAGGCGATGCGGACAGCTGGCAATCCAGGTGGAAGAGGGAAGAACAGCAGACGAAGCTTGCCATTGGTGTCCGCGACTTAGGTTGAGCGTGGTTCGAAGAGGTTGAGATGCGATTCTGGCGTATTTGTTGATTTAGGAGATACCCAACATGGAGTTCTGGCGTGTGAGTCCTGGTATTCGGCTATGATGTAGGCGGGAGGCGCCGTGGAACTTTTAGATTTGAAAGACACTACGTACTTTTGGTCGGATATATTTGGTACGATGAACGAGATTATTCCTTGCAAGATGAAGTGATGATAGTTCCTGGAGCATAATGAGCATTAAAAGACAATCATCTGAACATATCATAACAGTACATCCTGGCGCAGCGTAGGATGATGCAAAATATCTTGTTGGTATTCGAAGATCCACGTTCCCAACCATCGCAACAGGTGTTCCACAGGAAGATGTTCCCTAAGTGTGACTAGCAGATTAAATCGCCATCCTGGAGACGCAACCTGGAAGCCTTAGGCCAGATGGTGGAGTCTGATATACACCCTGCGTCTTTACTCGATGTGATCGGATAAGAAGGCAAACAGAAGCCCCTGATTGGCAGGCTCGCTGGGGGCGGCTTTCCCCACAATGTTCTTTATCGCCCTAGACTGGGCGACCATGCCCTTCTCATCCTGGGATCATCAGCCGGTCACTCGCCAAGTACATTGAAATGCAACACCGAACAGCTCACGGCCTCAATCTTCGCGCTTCCAGATAACCCTTCTCCGGGGCGGCGAGTCAACAGCTGAAGTGACAAGATGCTATCGAGTCACATTCGAGCGTAACGACTCCCGGTGCCTTTCTTATCAGAATTGCCGTGCGCTAGATACTGCAAAGGTGAGGCTCAACGCTAGGCAGCGCGCCAGAATTGTTACAACCCTGGTGCGTCATCCGCGGATGCTCCACCATGCGGGTCCTCCCACCAAGCATCACGCGTTCCATAACTTCAGTGCGAGTCCGTGTGACAGCTTATCGCCGATGAGCGGACTGTTCCTGATGGCACACTACAATGGGAAGTGTCACTGGCGCCAGGGTAGATTGATAAGGATATGTACTTCCATTATATGGGACCTACGCCCAACCATCATGGTCAACACATCTGGAACTCCTTGAATCGAACCAAACATCACTTCCGTATCTCCGAGCAGACGTTGAAGACTGTCACCATCGCTTCGACCATTTGCTTGTGAACGATAACCGCTCATCCCGCAGAGCCCAGACATACCAAGACCTTCACCCGTTTCCCCCAACACCCCACGTCATACTGGCAAGGATTGTTATCCTTCAGCCGAACGCGACCAGTTGTCGCGTGCGGAAGTTCATAAGGCCTGCTGTGCGCCTGTCGCTGCAACACAGAGGTCTGGGAGCCGTCTACGACAATCAACGCCATCATGGAAAGAATAAAACGATGGAGTAACCGATGGGCAGTGGAAAGTGAGGACAATCTCACGACAGCGCAACTTATGCTGTTCAATCATGATCTCAAGCCTGTTCGTGCTCGACATCATTGCCTCATTGACGGATCTAACATGCTTTCAAGGTCGAGCCGGAGCGACGACAATGGGGAGCGTGGAACTTTGTCGGCTTCTGGGTCGCCGACTCGTTCAACATCAATACCTGGATGATATCCTCGTCCAATATTGTCGATGGCCTTTCTTGGTGGCAGTCATGGATTTGTGTCTGGGTATGTTCATGATGTCTTCTTCGAAGAATCAGTCGCTAATGGGGATGTAGCTTGGCTATTCGATTGCAGCGTGCTTCGTCTGCATGACCGGTCGCATCGGCGCGACGTATCACATCTCGTTTCCTGTCGTAAATCGAGCATCATTTGGTATCTGGGGCGCACTATGGCCAGTTTTCAACCGCGCAGCAATGGCTTGCATCTGGTATGGTGTGCAGGCATGGATCGGAGGTACCTGCGTTTACCTCATGATTCGCTCGATATGGAACAACTGGCGCGATGTACGTTATCCATGATTCCCAACCTTAGCAGTGTACTGACATTACAGGCCGACGATTACGGCGGTATCAAAAATGGCATTCCAAATTCAGGTACAAACACGGTCGCGTTCACGAGCTTCTTTCTGTTCTGGCTCGGCAGTCTTCCTTTCATCTGGCCGCCTGTACACAAGATCCGACATCTGTTCACTGTCAAGGCGTACTTCGTTCCTACAGCCGGCGTCGCATTCTTCATCTGGGCTATCGTGCGAGCGAAAGGACTCGGACCCATCGTCAAGCAGTCCGGGACCGCTCGCGGTTCTGAACTTGGTTGGCTCATGGTCCGCGGCATCATGTCTGCCATCGGTATGTCTGTTCTCAACAAACTGCGCACGATAACCTATTGACATGCCCCAGCCAACTTTGCAACCTTGATCGTCAACGATCCCGACTTTGCCCGTTTCGCACGAAAGCCATCGGACGCGTTTCTGCCCCAACTTCTCACAATCCCCATCGGCTTTGCTGTCACGTCTTTCATCGGCATCATCGTGTCGTCTTCTTCTACTGTCATTTTTGGACGCGCAATCTGGAACCCTCTGGATCTACTCGGAAGTTTCTTAGACGAGGATGCGGGTCACGGTCAGCGATTTGGTGTCTTCGTCATTGCGGCCGCCTTCACCCTGGCTCAGCTTGGCACGAACATTGCCGCAAACAGTATCTCGGCCGGTACAGATATGACTGCGCTTGCGCCTCGGTGGATAAGCATTCGTCGTGGCGGATACGTCTGCGCCCTCGTGGGCCTTGTAATGTGCCCCTGGCAGCTGCTCAAGGACACCAATAGCTTCACCACCTATCTATCCGCGTACTCTGTTTTCTTGTCCAGTATAGCAGGTAAGATTTGCTCTGTACGGAGTGTATATGTGAGACATTGCTAACTTTGCAAGGTGTAATGATCTGTGACTACTACTGGGTCCGAAAAGGCTACCTCCAGATCAAAGATCTCTACTCCGGCAAGAAAACTGGTCCCTACTACTACACCATGGGCTTCCACTGGCGAGGTTATGCCGCCTATATCGCTGGTGTAATGATAAATATTGTCGGATTTGTCGGAGCAATTGGTAAAGAAGTCCCCGTCGGCGCCCAGCGCATTTACGATCTGAATTTCTTCGCTGGCTTCATCGTTGCTGGCCTCTCCTACTGGGCCCTTTGCAAGATCTCGCCGATTCCTGCGACGAGCGATACGTGGATGGAAGTGGGAGATGAGATCACGAATATCTCGGTTGCATATCATGACAGCGACAACGACCATTATGACAATTATGGCGAGAGCTATGGGAAAGATATGAGGCCCAAGGGAGATGTTATGCAGCCCAAGGGTGTCTAGGGACATTTGATTCACGATTTCGATGATCCGCAATACTTTTTGCTTGCTTTGGGCTGTTGTTTTCTTGGCCTCTTCATGATTCTGAGATACCTCTTATTGTTGTTGAATGATGCTTCTCAAGACCACTTCCTTAGATAAGCGAGATAGAATGACCTTGCGCGGATCCTGTGATGTTGTATATGAAGATTTTGATTCCCACATGAGACCCAGATTCTATGAAGTGATTTCGGCGTAAACAAGATTAACTTATCGTCCGACGCGCTAATATTGAAGCGTGAATCCTATATATCAGTGTTCTAGAGACATCTGATCTTTCATAGTGGCAGTGTGGAGATGATCAGTTGCCTAACGTTGGTCATGTCCGCTTTATGAACTAGCATGTAACAATTTGCAACCTCGTTGAGGAGTGTATGATTCGAGAAATCACGTTCCTATTCCTTGCAGTCAAAGCTACATTGGTTGAGTGTTGACGGTCCATTAATCATTATCTGAGATTGTCCCAAATGTAGTGAATGATTCCTTGACAAAGAGACGTACACTAAAAATGTTCTTGGTGCAAGTCAAAGGGTTGTGGTCTTTATGCTGCCAGTCAGGCGGAAGTCTCACTCGCGGGGCGATGGTGGAATTAGATGACTTGTTTCATCTCGTGGGCTCCTTGCTAGATAGTTTGAGACCTGACTGAAGAGTCAATCACTCAACATGGCATCGTGGAGTTCGCCGCAGACACGGTGAGAAGATCGTGACTTGACAAAATGACTTGTTGACGCCGTGCTGCTCACTCGCGAGATCGGACGAATTTCCCACCTCGCTGACAACTTCCTGGGGAGCTCACGATTTCAGTCACGGCGTAGTTTCTTGCCAGTACATGCGTCGAATGCAGTGTGTTAGATAATGGGGCCATGGTACAGATATGTGCAGCACATGACCGACGATACGAGTTTCTCTGGTCCCCTGTACAGTTGCTAACATCCCCTGATGTTGCGATGAGTCTGCTTCGATGCAAATACAGGATTAGATCGCTAATTCACCATAATTTTGCCCGCTTTTGGGGCCACGACTTCGACCTGTTCTGTGGTTTCTTCCCTGATTGCGCCATCACGGAAATCGACTATCACTTCTTCACTTCCTGGTTTGTCCACGCTCCGCATTGGCATTTCTCTAATATGGCATATCTGGTTGGATCGAATTCTCATGGCCGAAGCTTAAACCTTTGAGACAATAGCATCTAGGGGCTTGGCTGAGATCTGCAGGCTATATGGGCTGGGGCTGGAAGGTAGTTAGAAGGTTTGCGAAATGTTCGATGTACCTTGGCAAGGTCGTGCAGAGTTTCTAGTCCTGCAAACTCGATAGATCTGATGCTTGTACATTTCCGCTGTTGGCAAGGATGATTTTTGAATGGTTCCGCATGATGCATGCGTACGCTGAGATTCAGGTTCACTGTTACACAGCAGTCGCAAAGCAACAGGCACATGTAACAAGAAACAATATGATGGTTACATCGAACGCGGCACTAATAAATTCAGCCTCATGACTATCAATGTTCGATCAGCGATTGCACAAAAATCGAGCCTCAATCTCCATCCTCGCCAACACATCCACTCGACTAGACCACTCTGCTTACGCGAAACGCCACTCCGACCTTCACCTCCGAGCCCAAACGAATCGTCATCTTGCATGGCTGATAGGACTGTTTTATATTGAAATTCTGGGGAACATGACGCTCTGACCATCTCTCCTCAATGTGGTCCGGTACTACACAAGCCGGCATGAAGGGCTGTCGGCTAGCGAAGCGAATATATTGCAAAACGTCAAGCACGACCAATGAGCGGGCAGCGGTCCGTCCACAGCGCAAACATAAATTGCATATCAATTCGCACATAATATGGCATCTATGTGAGAATGAGCGACTACAGCGGTGGTCCCGTGGTGATAAGATGGAACTGGGCGATAGTGCACGTGGGTAGTGGTGGTGTAGGAGCAGGGTTGGGCGATGGTATATAAGTCGATCGCTGCTCGGAGTGTGCAGGATATCCCAGCCACCACTCGCTTTATACCTTCAAAGTACAGTCAAGATGTTGTTCTCCAGCGTTTTCACCGCCACTGCTCTGTTCGCGACGAGCATCTCGGCCCATGGCGCAGTGACTTCTTATGTCATTGACGGAACCACATACCCAGGATACACTGGCTTCTCACCAGCCTCATCCCCGAAGACGATTCAAAGACAGTGGCCTGATTATAACCCGACTATGACCATCACCGACAAGAAGGTTATGTGCAACGGAGGCACGTCTGCCGATCTCGTCGCAAAGGTCGCCGCTGGAGGCAAGGTCACTGCAAAGTGGGCTCAATGGACGCACGCACAAGGGCCTGTGATGGTCTGGATGTACAAGTGCTCTGGTGACCACAAGAGCTGTGATGGTAGTGGCAAGAAGTGGTTCAAGGTAGACCTGAATTTGACCACAGCACCCAGCTCAAAACATTGACATACTACAACAGATCGACCAAGAGGGCATGACCGCACCTCCTCTAAGCGGCGAGAACTGGGGCACCGCAAAGGTTCTCAAGACTCTCAAGTGGGACTCCACGATCCCAGCATCCCTGGCGGCCGGAAACTATTTGATCCGTCACGAGCTGCTCGCTCTTCATCAGGCCAATACTCCCCAGTTCTACGCCGAGTGCGCACAGGTATGTCATCTATATTGTTATGCATAGTAGTGTTGAAGTATATGCTAACTATGAGCAGCTCGAGGTTACCGGCAGCGGCACTGCTCAGCCCAGCGGCGACTACCTCGCCAACATCCCTGGATACGCGAGCCAGAGCGACCCAGGTGTCACGGTCAACACCTACTCGAACGCTATCACTACTTACACTTGCCCCGGACCCAAGGTATGGACTGGCTAGACAGCATCAAAGGAGGATGGGACGTGTATATAGGTGAAGTCTGTTGGGATCGATCAATCATTAGAGCAGTTTGTAGCATAACCATGAGAACTTGATCATGTAAATTGGATCACTTGCATCATAAAGCAATTAGTACTCAGTGTATCATTGAATGTGCTATTTCATCGAATTCGGGACTCTGCATCAGCCTGCCTTTGCAGTGTATGGGTTGAGAAGAGTTTGGAATCGTAATACAATATGCTGTAGTGCTTCATGAGTTCCTGAAAAGGGTTTTGATAACAAATGAGACGCTGGACTACTCCTGGATAGAGTTGAAAACTTTGAGATAAGAGAGGTGGATCGTGCGGAGCATTATCATGTACCAACCTCGTGGTACTACGGGACACCAAGCTCTTGAAACACGTCACTTTGCATCTCAGGTGTTTTTGAGAATGATAACGACCAATGATTAAAGTAAATTGATTGCCTTGACGAGTGCCATTAAGCATTACAGAAGGGGTATAAAATGAGTGAGGCCGTGGCTAATGATTGGGTAAATTGTCAAGATGATCGAAGAAAGAATGTGGCCTCGGGCAACAACAACGTAACGAAACCATCATCCCCCTACTACATCTAAGCGCTCGAGCCGGCAGCAGCAATAATGACATCCGATGCCTTCTCCGACAACATGTAGAGAGGAAGGGCGAGGTAAGTACCAGGAATGTTGGGGAACGCAGAAGCATCCACAACACGGAGACCGTCAATGCCACGGACCTTGAAATTGCTGTCAAGAACAGCATTCACATCGTTGTCGGCGCCAATAGGGGCAGTACACGACGCATGATGGCCCCAAGCCTCGTACTTGATGAATTCCTTCCACTGCGCATCTGTCTGAACACTTTTGCCAGGCCAGACCTCCGTGAACTTTCCGTCAAGAGGAACGAGGCTTTCGAAAGCCTTGCGACCGTACTTCGCTCCCTCAACGAGTGCGTCGAGGTCCTCGTCGCCACCGATGGCGAAATTGCGCTTGCGAATTTCAGGCACATCTTGAGGATCAGCGCTGCGAAGTGTGACGGTGCCGGCGTTGTTGCGTGACTCAGCCTTGAGCGTGAGCCAGGTCCAGTGGTTGGAGCCCTTGGTGGCGTTCTGGAAGAAGTTGGGAAAGTAGCCGTTGAAGTATGCAGGCCATCCAGCAACGAAGAGATCGGCGTTGCCATTTGCAGAGTTCTTTGCCTTCTTGGTGATGGCGAGAGCAACACCATTGGTGGCGTAGACACCCTTGCCGATACCGAGAGGGAGGTTTTCCCAGCGCTCGAGACAGGGGTCATGGTCGCCTTCGAGGAATGTACAGCCATTGAGGAGGGAGAGCTTGCTGGGAGCTTCGCCGATAACCGGAACTTCATAACGGTCTTGGAGGTTCTTGCCAACGCCTGGGAGTTCTTTGACGACAGGAATGTTGAATTTTGCGAGCTCGTCTTTTGGTCCAACACCTGAGAGCTTGAGAATCTGAGGAGTGTTGAAGGCACCGGCCGACAAGATGACTTCGCGGGTGGCTTTGACTGAGCCTTGGGTACCCTTACCGGTAGCGGCACCAGACTGGCGGCGGGGGTCCGCGCCGTAGAGAGATTGACCAGTGAGGAAGTTGACACCAGTTGCTCGCAGCTTGTCTGTGTTGTTGGTAAAGCTCACTGTAGTGACTAGCGTGTTGAGCTGGATATCGAGATGGTACTTGCGGCTGCCATCGGCGGACTTCGCATTCATCACTTCGTGTAGGAAATCAACCGGGCCGGCACGATTGTACTC